>CM034467.1:3360649-3448070 GCA_019925255.1 Litchi chinensis
TGCTATCTTTTCCCGTAATACTGGGAACACCTCCACTAAAACCACTATATTTTAAAAAATAATGAAAGAAAAAACATACATATGTTAGTAATAAATAATATATAATGCAAAATTGATTAAACTAAAAACATACATATAACCCTATATATTAACCGTAATAGAAGGAAACAATAAATATTGAAAGTATAGAATTATAAAAACCTGAAACGTAACACATAGCCAAAATATTATGGTTTTTGGTGGTTTTCTGATCCGCTCTTCATTAAGTGTCTTGTCGAGATAGGACAACAGGACACTATAGTATAATGTGTCCCAAGGGAATATCTTCCACTTCTGTATTCTCAATTAGGACCCACATAAATGGATAAATCTTAGCCCTATCATCCAATCCCATAAAGAGATGGGAAAAAATCCCTACATTCGTCAATTTCAAAAGATCCTCATCATCTATCGGATCCTGCCCTGCACGGTCTCGCTGCCCACTATGACTTCTTGCCTCAAGAAATGTGACCAACTCCCTCACCTCCGGCGACACTCCATTAAACATTCACCATAAGAGACCGTTTTGATCATTTGCCGCTATTTTAAAGATTTTACAGTCGATGCCCCCAAAAGGAAGTCCTGTCACCAACAGAAACTCTTGTTTCCCAAACCTATATCTTCTCCTCCCAATTTTATACCACCTCTCATCACGTCGTGCATCAGTGACCTCTAACTCTCTAGCAAGCACCCACAAAATCACAGAACCAGCAGCCGTATTATTCGTTATCTTCAAAATATGTCCGAACGGACATTCTTCCATGAACCGATCATATAGTTTCTTCTATTAATAACCGCAATTATCTTGTTAACCAATCTTTGACCAATATGTGTGTTCCCACTCATATGTGTGTCAATTGTTTGTGAACTATATTTATAGTTGAAATCTATCTGTAGGAAAGAAAAACAGCAAAGAAATCATCAGTAAGGATATATAAACTGAATTGGTTTTTGAACAGAATCGGTTATTGAAGGCATCTAAAAAACCGGTTAATGAAATCGATCGATTTTTGAAGGCATCTGAAAAATCGGTTAATGAAATCGATAGGTTTTCCACTTCGGTTTTCCATGATCGGTTTTCTAGATCAATTTTCAACCTTGGTTTTCCATTATCGATTTTGAAGATTGGTTTTTCACTTTGGTGACCAGAAAAATCGAAATGAAAAACCGATTGTGAAAAACCAAAATAAATAACCGATCATGGAAAACCAAAATAACCGATCGTGGAAAACCGAAATGAAAAAAACGATCTCAAAAACGATCGTGGAAAACCGATCTCAAAAACCGATCCTATCCCGATGACTCTTCTCTAGTCGAAATCGGCCATTTTCAACACAAAAATGATCAAACACAATCAAATCCAACCTATTCTAAACCTAATAATCCTAAACTAGCATCCATAACACAACAAACATCTCAAAATCCCAACTCAATCAAAAAATACAATAAACATATCAAAATCTAACCTTCACACTTTCTGCAGGTTCACCGGCGGTAGGAGCTGCTCGGGGAAGGTCGGCAACGTCACAGAAATGGCCGGAAACGTCGTGGGGAAGATCGGGTCGCGATCGGGTTCGGGTTTGGCAAAAACCGTTGGTTTTGAGTGAGAAATCGATGGAACTGTTTTCCAACGATCGATTTTGAGGCATATATATGCAGGGGCTTAATCGTAATTTCACGTTTCGGTTTTTCATAATTTTTAAACTGTTCAGGGTTTTTTTTGTAAAAATATCCAGGGGCATTTTGGATAATTTGGGTGTACCATCAAATATATTTGTTTGAAGGGTTAAAAAAAAAACAATTTTTTAAAGATAATGGTAAAAACAAATTTTACCCTTTTTAAATGGTATTTTTTATAATTTCCACTTAATTTTATGGATATCACCTACGATGGGAACCCTTGAACTTAGAATTTTTAGACTGAACGAATGTTTTCTACCACCAAGCTACATTGCGCACTATAACCCAATTCATTTTGGTATTTTTTATCAGATGGAACAGGAAGCATAAATTGGAAAGGAGTTAATTATTACAATATATTGATCGACTTTTTACTTGAAAAAGGTAAAGAAAATAAAGCTTGTGATACAACATATGAGATGATAGAAGCCAATCTACCGTTTGATTTGCATCACATAATGATTGAACTAGTATTGATGTTTATGTGGAAATTGCAGGTATCACCCCATACACAAATTTATGTCATTGGGATCTCCACAAACTCTTGAGGATAGATGCAACGAGTTTAATTCTAAGTCGCAGAATTGCATAAGTGCAAATGTACATACATACATACATACATACATACATACATATATATATATTATAACAAACCGATTTATCTCTAAATGTCCCCTTTGTATAGAGTTGTTCAACTGGCCTGACCAAAATCATAAAAAATGGAATCCTGAGTTCTTTCACTGTGTAAGAATCCTTTTGCGGAGTAAGGCTGATTGCCTCAGCGGAGGCAGGCCCACATTGGTAACCTCAAGTGCCAGGTTCAAACGCTCACTAAGGCCACTAAGTATAGTGAGAGTTTTTCTCCCTCACTATATATGGATTACTCACCTAGTCTTTGCCGATCAGCCCTCTTATTCCTAGGAACTGATTTTCGGATCGCATCACAATGCCTATCATTGTTGATTTCGGTGGGCCCTAAGCTGGTCTCAATTAAAAAAAAAATTGGAATCCTTTTGCCTTCTCTTGTTTTCTCTGACCAAGCCTATTTTAAAGAATGTATATAACTGCCAATTCATTTTTTTTTTTTTTTGAAAAGAGCCAATACAGTTCTTACTTGATAACTGATCACAACACTGAGATAGATATTTAATCAAATCCAAACATTGGATTTGGATTGGGTGATAGGTTTGGATTATTTTGGGTGGACCTTACCCATAACCTAAGAACCCAACAGTTCTAGTATCCAATCTAAGTTCTATTAGTCATATTATGGCTTGATCAATGTTTCAGGATGGATTATGAAAATTATGCGAAATTCTGCTTCAAGACGTATGGAGATAGAGTCAAGAACTGGATGACATTTAACGAACCAAGGGTGACAGCTGTTATAGGATATACCGATGGCACATTTCCTCCTTCGAGGTGTTCTAAACCGTTTGGAAATTGCACTGCTGGAAACTCTTCAACGGAGCCATATATCGTAGCTCATAATTTACTTCTATCACATGCAGCAGCTGTGAAAATTTATCGTGAAATGTACCAAGAATTTTGTCTTTTAATTTTTCATGCTAAAAATTGTCTAGCTGATGGGGGTATATATATATATATATATCTGTGTATGTGCATTTCAGGACAAACAGAAGGGGAGGATTGGAATTGTCCTCGACTTTTCCTGGTATGAACCTCTTACAGGATCAAAACTTGAAAGTTATGCAGCTGAAAGAGCAAGAGATTTTAGCCTTGGATGGTAAATACATATTCAAAATCTACATAGGTCTTCATACACGAGGTTAACCCCACTAAAATAATTAACTCTTGATTTTTCAGGTTTTTGCATCCAATTATGTATGGTGAGTATCCAAAAACAATGCAAGAAAACGTAGGAGAAAGGTTGCCAAAATTCATTCTAGAAGAAGTTGAGATGGTGAAAGGATCGATAGATTTTTTAGGGATCAACCACTACACTAGTAGCTACATTTATGACCCTCAGCAGCCGAAGCCTAATGTCACCAACTATCAGATGGATTGGAATGCTGCTTTTGCTTGTAAGCCCTTTTATAATTTACGAACGTGTTTCGAAAATCTATCCGTTTATACAAAAAGGGTATTGCCTAATTTTTTGTTTGACACTTGCAGATGAACGTAGAGGGGTGCCGATTGGTGCAAAGGTAATTAAGTGTGACATGAACATTTCGTGTAATTAAAATAACAATTTGGCATTGCATGCATTATGGTATTTGACGTGCTAAAAATGACACAATCAAAATTATTAAAATATGTCTTATATTAGATGTAATTGGAAAGCAACTTCTAATATTTCAAAACATTTCCAGGCACATTCTTCTTGGCTTTACATTGTACCTTGGGGTACGTACAAGTGCATGACATATATAAAAGAGCCATATGGTAACCTAACCATATTCATTGCAGAAAATGGTAACGATTTCGATTCTTCTTTGTTCAGTAGCAAAGTTTCAATACCGTTTACTCAATAAATTTGTTGATGAATTATTCGTTTTCATGGATTACGACAGGAATGGATGATCCGGGCATTGTCACACTTCCAGAAGCGTTAAATGACACCATGAGAATAAACTATTACAAGAATTACTTGACACAGTTGAAAAAGGCGATTGATGAGGGTGCAAATGTAGTTGGCTACTTTGCTTGGTAATTGCTTGACAGTTTTGAATGGATATTTGGATATACTTCTAGGTTTGGTATAGTTTATGTTATTTACAAAATCTTCAAAGGTATCCAAAAATGTCTACTGACTGGTTTAAGCAAATGCTAAAGAGAGAGCATGAGTAGGAAGTGAGGTCTTCATGTTTATGTTCTCTGTTTCTTTCAACTAATAAATAAGATGAACTTAAATAAATATATCTCGTTGAAATCCTTAAAACAGTTTTATATTTTTCTCTTCATTGATTACTTCTAAATACTTTTGAATTTAGACGATGTACGCTTTTGTTGATTTGCTTGCAATTAGAAATGGACTGAAATTAGTAGAAAAACCTGGAGGAGGACGGTTTCATTGCGACTGTACAATAAAGTTGTCATAAGATAGTTTTTAAAATTTCACTTTTCTTTCTTCAAATTATAATTTTTTTTTAGCGTTTTCATTAGGTGGAAACACCAACAGATGGTGAGGTTATTACATTCAAAATTGTTTTGAAGAAAAAAATAATTTATTGAAATTAAAAAATTTTGTCATTTTACTATCAATTTACAAAATTATAAAATTTAAAATGTGAATTAATAAATGCTCCAACAACATTCATGAACTTAATGAATAAATTTTTTCAACCATAATTTGATCATTTTGTTATAGTAATTATTGATGATATTCTTGTGTGCTCAAATTGTAAAGAGGAACATGAGAGCATTTAAACATTGAGAGAGAAAACTCTACGTGAGGTTCAAGAAATGCGAGTTCATGATATGGTTTGAAATAGTTTTGAAATGGAGTAGACATACAATTGTTACAAAATTAGGAATTTTTTTTTAGCTTAGCATGAACCTATCTTTTTGAGTTTAGCATGACATTATCAATGTTTCGTGAAGAATTTTTCCAGCCTCGCAGCCACATTAACTCATTTTCATTAGGATTCGAAGAATCATGGCAAGGAAGGATAGGACATGAAATGAAACTCCTACCATGGACCACCACAGATTGATGGTCCATTGAAAGGGCGTGTTACTTAATTAAACACCTGGTTGATTGATGGTCCAGTGCCTAGCGTATGTGAAGACATTTTGTTTTGGGATATAATTATAATGTCACTGAAAATTTTATATATCTGACGATAGTGGTTCGAGGTCTCTCTGCCATACATGCTGCTAAATATTCATAGTGGTGATTAGGGTATTAGGGGAAAAACTCTATACATACCAATAAATGTGTATGGTGGTAATAAGTGGTAAGTACATAAGGTGGGATTTTAACCCCAATCATAAATGTGAAGAAAAAATATTGTAAATTTGTAATTTCTAAAACAATGAACGTCGTGAAATTAAGAGTTGACAATTATTATTTGAAGATAATTTTATATGTGTAGTAGTACTATTTGTAACTTCTTTTTTTATTAGGCTATGCCATATTAAAGCTTAGAAAAAATAGTATTTATTTTATTAATGCATCAAACTAAAACAATGATTTGCTAAGACTTTGAGAAGGATTTGACACCCACTTTAGCTTTGTAAAGTTAAAAACCAAATTTATGATATGTGGTTAATCTGAGAATGAAGATTCAACATAAGTTATCTCACTACAAGAAAACAGCCTTGCCCGGTATAGTTGACTATCCATACGACAACGCCGCGTGCTTGCCATCGTGGATATACCATATCGAAGTATGCCCATATGGATATCCATCGGATAACTATGATATACCGGGTCGACCCACAATATCCATACCAGCACGAACTCAGTATGGATATTAAATATCCATACCGGGTGGGCGTATGGTATGGATATTGAAATATCCATACTGGGCACCTACCCGGTATGGATATTAAATATCCATACTGGTCCATGCCCCGTATGGAAAACCTTTTAATTTAAAAAAAAATAATTAATTTGTAATTTAATATTACATCAAAACTACCAACGTACATAACCATTAAAATATATATTATTTAATATTAATATAACATTTTAATTGCATAATCTAAAATTAAACATACATTATAAAATATTATATAAAAAAAATACTCAGTACATAATACTAAAATATAATATATTTTACTAACCAAGTAATAAATGAATTTAATGCATCTTGTTAACTAACATGTGAAGTTATGATAATTTATGAAGTTACCGTTAATTCATGAAGTTGAACCAAATGAGGAGTTCCACCTATCTAAAAGCCTAGACCTCAACTTGTTACAAATAAATTAATATATTTACATTTTTAATAATTTGTATATGTTTTTACCATAATTTTTAGGTTATATTTACTTCTTTAAAATATTAAATGAAGGTGAAAACATATACTGTGATGGGATTACTTTTGAATTTCAAGTCAATTGCGGTTTGGGGTTTTTTCTCTCTAGACAAGACTTGCCTCACTTTTAAACCTATTATCACGCATTCAGGCTATACAGTTTTTGTATAACAACTGGGTTAGAAGTTTCTAAAAAAAGGGTTAGTTAATATTCATTAAATTCAAATCAAATATTTATAAAAATTATTAGTATATATTAGAGATCCATTAAAATATGTTACGATTAATTACTACATGTATTGTCCAAATATCTATTTTTATAATAACAATAAATTATCCACACAAAACTCATGTGAAGCCCAAACCATATTATTCTAATAAGTGACATACATAATCATTTATACTAAAAGATAATGTACATATATTGACATAATAATTAAAAATTTTAATTAACTAAAGTTTATTATCACCCAAACACCTATAATAAGAGAAAAACATTACCAATGCCAGGTGATTCCGAGGTCTATGAATGGCTTGGCCCATCACCTAGCTTCCATGGCTTTAGTTACTAGAATAAAACAATAAATTATGTATTCTGGGTTTCCTGTGTAATAGGGAAAATCTAAATAATCCCCAAAAAGGTAAATAACATTAATTTATCCCAAATTTTTAAAATATTTCCTGAAAAACCCCCTGTTGTCAGCCAAAAACAGTTTTCATTTAAATTTTTAGTGGTTTAGTGACAAAATACTAAAAGACCAAAACACCCTTGTGAATTAGAAAAAAATTAAAAATAATAAACAAATTACATTTAAATAAAAATTAAATAAATGAAATAAAAATTTTTCATCAAACCTCCACAATCCATCTAGACCATAAAGATTAATTTGAAAAAAATTAAAAATAAAATAAATTTGTTTTAATTTAAATAAATTAAATTTAAATAAAAATTAAATAAAAAAATTTATAAATCTCTAATGTCCATCTTAAGATGGACGTGTAGATTAAATATAATAATTAAAAATTAATTATATCTAAAAATTAAAAATCAATTAAATTAAATTAATTGATATTTAGTATTTAAAAAATTAAAATAAAAAAATGGAGGGGAGATCCCAATGTGATCTCCACCGTCCATCAAGATTTAAAATTAAAAAAAAAAGTATATATAATGGATGCAATCTTAATGGAATACAATTATAATTATAATTCAATACAATTATTTAGTATATAACAATTTTTTTTAAAAAAAAAAAATTCTAGGTTTGTAGTAAGCAAGGGAGCAACTTGGAAACTCAATGAGTTTCCAAGTTGCATTGGGTTTCCAACAACCTGGAAATGCACCAATGCATCCCTCAAGTCTCTTATCTTTGACCTCCACTTAACCTACAACCACTGTCACTGCCTCCCCTTCATCAACCTTCATCAACAAAAAAACAAAAAACCCATCTTTAAACACAAAACACAAACCAGATTCACACATTTGAACAAAACCAAATCATAACCAAATCTAGAAATGCAAATCAAAAATAAAAATAAAAACAAAATAAAAAACAAAAATCTCTCCACCAACACATTAAAACCAACTCTATCATATAAAAAAAAACAATTTTGGAGAAAAAATTTATCTTCAAACGATGAAATAAAAACATATATATATATATATATATAAAAAAATTGAAGAAACCTAGATCTTCAAAATGTTTGAAGGTAAAAAAAATTTAAAAAAAAAATTGAAAACAAAAAACACAAACAACTAAAAAAAAGACAAATTGTTTGCCAGATTCAACCAACCAAAAAGAGTACAAACACTTGCTTAAAAAAAAAATCGAAACAAAATATATAAACACCTGAAAAAAGAAAACCAAATCATTATCGCATCCAACCAACAAACGAATCCACTTGAGTTTGTTGTCAAAAAAACCCTAATGGGTTCGACGATCTAAATGAACCCACCTAGGTTCATTGTTGAATGAACCCACTGACAAAACCAATTGACAGACAGTGTTGGTGAGAGTTTGTGATGGTCATCGATCAATGGTGAGAGATTGGTAGACGTTGTGTTAAGAGAGACAATGAGAGATTGTGACAGGACTCGACCTGACTCCTATCTTGAGTTTGGAAGGATCCCGTAAAAACTGAAGTCTTTTGGATAAAATTTGGATTCACTAAAATTCTTTAAAAAAAGTATTTGCAAAATTCTAATAATCCCTTTGATCGAAATCAAACTTAAGCAAATCAAAAGTCTTTAAAACTTCTCATGTTGAATTTATAAACTAAACATATAAAATAATTTCTCAAATATTTGAAAAATAATTATCAACTTGTAAAACTATTTTGGAAATACACTTACGAGATTTAGTAACTAATGAAACAATATACACATTTTCAACTATTTATCATCAGTGGCCTTTTTTGCAATACGCAAAAATCTGCACGAACCTACGACGGATACCTGGAGAAAAGAGTTTTTAAAAAAGGGTGAGTCTAATGTCCAGTGAGTGGACATAACTTTTTCAAAAAAAATTCTAAATAAAATATAACATGTTTCTAGTAGTAAAAACTATTTCTCAGTAAATCATAAAATTTTGCGTTTTGAAATAATAAAACTAAATTTGAAACATGATCTCGTAGTAAAACTGTAAACTTTTATATAAATTTTTCTAAAATGTTTTTAAATAACACATGAAACTTATCATTGATAAAAAGAATATAACTTCAATGGTTCATAAATAATTATATCCAAAATTAAAACTTATAATAAATTTCATATCATTGAAAACTGTAACTTCTGTATGGAACTTTTCTGAAAAACTACTCTGTAAAACTTTTTCTGTAAAAGATCTCTTTCTATGGATCTGATATTTTGTAAATTTTTGTTCTTTACATATAAAATATGAAAATCAATAATTTGTAAAACTTTTTCTTTTAAAATGATTTTGGATTTATTTTTTTCACCAATTAGTATCCGGGAATTCTATCATACGTGTGGGGCATCAGACATGTATTTTACACGCAACCTCTCGACTACGCAATCAACACAAGAGGCCACACCTGCCTAAACTTGTCAAGATAAGAATCAATGCTTTATCATATACTTATATCGTGAAAACCCCCAATCACGTAAACCAAATTTTTATCTAGCCCTTATCTTGTAATACGTTCTGATACCTAATACACACACAGAGGGTAAGAGATCTCTGTCATCCACATATTATGCGACTCAATGACTCTCTCTCTCTCAATCTCCAATGACTCACTTCTCTAACCTTTGCACTATTATATGATGGACGATCTTTGGGTCTTACTTACGTGCTGCCCTATGACCATTAGAGGGGAATGTATGTTTTAGTGCTCTAAAAACCCTTTTTATTTCTCTTTCTTTTCTCAATTATTTTCTAAAAATATATTTTTTTTCTCTTTTTTTCAAATCTCTTCTAAAAACACTTTTGCAAGAAAAATTTCCAAATATAATTGTTGTAAAACTTTCCATATCAAACATCAAGTTTTCAACAAAAATCTTATTCATGCATATATTTATCAAAAATCATAATTTCTCATGCTCTTCATAAAACATGCTCTAAACTTCCATAGATTAAATAATTTATTCATAAACCATAAAACATAACTTACTTTATTAGATTGTAAAACCCACTTTGAAAACCTAATACAATTTATAAGGTTCATAAGTCATCAACATACTTTAGATTCCCAAAAATATAGATTCTAATTTCAACAAACATAAGTTTATAAACATAATCTCAAACTCATGATTTTACAAAATATACTTTACGATTTCAAAATCAAGTAATTTCTTAATAACCAACAAAACATAATTCTCTTTATTAAATCATAAAATTATCTTTGGGAACCATAAATTGAAAGCTTACTTTGTTAAATTCTTAAACATACTTTGGAAATCATATGATCAAAACTCACTTTGTTAAATTATAAAATATACTTGGGAAATCAAAATATAAATTTATTTTAATTAAATTATAAAACTTACTTTAAAAACTCAACACAAACTATAAAATTTACAAATCATCAAAATTGCTTTAAGATCACCAAAAGGAATAGCATCTGATTTTCACAAATCATAAAGTATATTTTTAAAATCTAAAAACATAACCTTAAATCCTAAATTACAAAATATACCTTAAGGTTTTAAAATCAAACGGTCTAGTTTATGATTCACAAAACATAATTCACTTTGTTAAATCATAAAACTAACTTTGAAAACTCAACACAAAATATAAGATTCTCAAATCTTCAAATATATTTTAGAATCACTAAAATGCATACTTTCTAGTTTTATAAACCATAGGCCATAACTTAAAATCACAAAACAAGAATCTTGAATTCATAGTTCCCAAAGTATACTTCAAGATTTTAAAACAAAATCCATATTTTATAATTCACAAATCATATCTTAAAATTTATAAAACATAATTCTAAAATTCATAGGTTCTAAGTATGCTTTAAGATTTCAACTAAATCTTTGCTTCATAAATCACAACTCATATCATAAAATTTATGAAACCATAAATTAAAATCCTATTAAAAACATAGTCTAGGGTTTACAAAAACATAATCTAAGGTTTATAAAACATAACTAAAATCTATAAAACATAATCTAAGACTTATAAAAACACAATCTAAAATTTATCAAATATAATTTATTTTATTAGTTTGAAAGACACTCTTTGAAAACTCAATACAGATCATAAATTTTACAAATCATCAAACATACTTTAAAATCACCAAAGGACATGGTTCTTAATTCATAAATCATAAGGTATACCTTAAAATCATGAAACATAATCTTAATTTCATAAATTGCAAGGTATACTTTAAGCTTAAGATTTCAAAACAAAAACCATACTTCCTAGATCAAAAATCATATCATAAAATTGATTTTCCATGATCTAAAGTTTATAGGTTCTAATTATGCTTTAAAAACTTCCAAAACATATTCTAAAATCCATCCATCATACAACATTCATATTTAAACAAAATCCATTTTTCTAATTTTATGAAACATGCTTCAAATCCTTAAAACATACTTCAAAATTCATAAATCACAACACATATATAAATCTTAAAAACTAATAAAGATTGAAACATAACAAAAACACTTTCATAAATCAAATTGAAAGAAAATATCCACTCACTAGGTTACTCCAAGCTCTATGGAAATCTTCTTGCACTTGTCTTCTTCTTGGAACCTTTTTTCACCTAAAACAACATTAAATTCTACTCAGGATCTACAAGAACTAATCTAAGAAAATTAATGCTAAATTGAAACTAGTTTCTCACCACAATTGCTTTTCCAAACCTCCATAATTTTCTTTATCTCTTCTTATTTCTCCTTCCTTCTTTCTCCTCTCGTTTGCCTTGATTTTTCTTTCTCTTTTTTGAAGGAGGTGTTTGGCCAACCAAAGAAAAATATGGAGGGGTGTGTTCAGCCAACATTGAAAAATGGGTGGAATGGCCTTCTTTAATTCATAAAAATCACACACACATATATATATATCCTCATGCATGGCCCAAATTTAGCACACCTAGCCACCTTTTCCGCCACTTATTTTATCACAAAAATCTAACTATATATCTTCTTACATTTCAATCTTGCCATTGTCATAATATTTTATTTCCATTCATATCCCTTTCTAGAGAATTATTTCCTTTGCATTTTCAATTTTACCCTTGTAACATTTCATTTTCATTCTTGTCCTTTCTAGAGAATTCTTTTCTTTTTCCATTAATTGCCCTCCAAAAATTTTATAATTCCATGAATGACCTTTTTAGAGAATTTCATTCTTTTTTACATGCTTAACCTTAGGTGGGTGTATTTAGAAATCAAATTGAATGTATTTAGAAAACAATTGGGCCATACTAATTCTAATTGGGCTCACTTGAATTAATTTTTCTTTGGGTTCTTTTTATTTAAGTTTCTAATTGCACCCTTTATGATTTTTATTTGAACCCCACCTAAACTTCATTAAGAGTTATATATATATATATATATATATATAATATTAGTTCGGATTTGAGGTGTTACAGATTGAAAGAGAGATGATGAGAGATTGAAACTTGAAAAAGTCTTTAAAAAAAATGGGAGATTGAAAGAGAGAGAGAGAGAGAGAAAAAAAGGGTGGGTTAATGATGTGAATAAATTTTTTAATTTTTTGGTGTGACCAAGAGAGAGTTTGTGTGACTAATGTGATTAAATTTTAATTAAAATTTTTAATTTTTTAGATGCCTCACATGGCACAATATGAATGGTCCGGCTGGAATTCATTTTGGGTTCAACCCTCAATGACCTTTTTACCCTTAGATTTCATGGAACCGTTTATTTTTTGACCGATTTACTATTCTAATCGACGATGGGACTCTTTTAACTAATATTTTCAAACCAATAGTGGTTTGATATTATTTTCAATTCAAGAGGATAAATTGATAATAAGCCTTCAAAATATATACTTACTTAAAAAAAAAAAAAAAAAGAAAAAATAAAGAAAAAAAAAAAAAGGGACATATAAGCCCACACCAACAACATATCATACAATATATTTTTTTACGTGATTGACTAAATACATCATACGGTTGGGTGATCAAACATAACCTACCTCATATATGCACTTTCCCATGATAAACACAATTATAGAAGATTGTTAATTGTTTAAAAGCATCAAAACTTTTATTTAAATAAAAGGCACATGAACAATAAACACACATGTGATAGGCAAATTGTATGCATCAAATCCATACCAATTTGCCTCTTTGAGTTACATCTAGGTCAACGGAAGTCAAATGGTTCAATGAAGAGAAACAAAGCCCAATTTGTTGGCAAAGGCCTTCATCAAAGACCCGTAGTTGATTTTCATGATACTTTTAGCCCTGTTGTCAAACCTACTATTGTACATCTCATTCTCACATTGGCCGTCACTCGTGGGTGGTCCATCTGCCAACTTGATGTCAATAATGCCTTTTTACAAGGCACGTTAAATGATGTTGTATACATGACATGACCCCCTAGCTGTAATAGCCTCTCCTGATTTTGTTACTATACATCCTCGTTATTGAAAATAATAAAAGGGATTTTAAAGTGTTCTAAGATGAAATTAAAATTTTATAGAATTTTCGGAAGGATCGAGAGTAAAATTAAATTATAAAAGACTAAAGGGTAATTGGTGGAATAGAAGATTTTTATAGAGGAGTGGCAAAATGGTAAATAAAGAGTAATGTCAAGGATAAATAGGGAAAACAAAGAATTATCTAGAAATGGTTAAAATTGTAAATTTAAAAAGTTTAACGGTAAATGTGGAGCTTGATCCACGTCTATAAATATGTGTGTGTGGTAAGTGAGTGTTGTTGTGTAAGTATAAGAGAGAGAGTTAAAAAAAAATCCAGGGAGGAAGAAGAGAAAACTATCGGCAAGTAAGGAGATGAGGTAGATCAGTGAGCAGCAGCTAGATTTCTACTATTTTTGAAGAGATTTGACGTCATTAAAAGGTAAAAAACAAGTCTGAGAAGATTTTCAAGCCAGATCTGGTAAGAATCAAGTGGTAAGATCAAGTTTTCATGGTTTTCTTTTAGAAGAGAAGTCTGTCGAAGTAGTCCATGAACTGCATCTGATATTATTAAGATTTTATGTATAAACCTGGTGATTTAAAGTTACGAACGAGGGAGAAAGCAAGACAAAAGACTGAGGAGGAACTGTAAGTGAAGTAGCTAAGAAAATAAGTTGATTTGAAGAAATTGTTTGTGGTTTAGGAGGTTAAATTTCCCATCGCACAACCTGTTGTGGTTACGACTTGGGTTGATGTGTAGAAGCTGATGAAATGTTGTCGAGTGCATGTATATGAAATCAATTGAGGTCGGGACATGTTAATACTTGTAAGAGTGTAAACCTAAAAAAGAAGTGATTAAAAGTGAGTATGCATGAGTTAGGGTGGGAGGTCACCGAGTGCGATCTGGATAGTGCCCGCAACTCATTTTCAAGTGCTTGTCAAGTTGGACTGGAACGCGAGCCCACAGAGAGCGAATTGAGCGATGTCGTAGCTTATTAAAATGTCTTTCCGAGCTGGACTAAGACAACAGCTTGCAAAGGGCGAGCAGGCTCTGAGGCTAAGCTAGTCTGAAAGGGTGAGCTGAGCAAGCTCGAGCTAAAGGGCGAAGTAGGAGCTCGCATGAAGCTTGCGAGCTCGAGCTAGCTAGAGTGTTTGTTATCGATAATAGATTGAGCTTAAAATTGAGGTGTTTGATATGCTATATGTTTAAAGTGAAGATTCCATTATAGGTGAAGAGGAGAGCTAAAGGAGGTCGCTGGAGAAGTAATTACGAGCAAATTGAAGCAAGCTGTGGGTGTGAAAATATTTTAATACTTTTCAATTTATTTTGCAAACTTTATATGAATTTTCATTTCTTGTTCTCTTTAGCATGTAAATGATTTATGCTTTAGCATGAAAAGAAATAGTTGTTTATGAATTGGTATGCAATATTTAGAACTCTTTATGTTTATAAAATGAAAAAGAATTTGATTTTATCTATAGAAAGAGAAGAAGTTTTCAAAGGCTAGTGGACGGCCCAAGCTTATAAATAGACCTTGTAGCCTCAGACCTGGCCGGTATATCCCACATGATTTATGCTTTAGCATGAAAAGAAATAGTTGTTTACGAATTGGTATGCAATATTTAGAACTCTTTATGTTTATAAAATGAAAAAGAATTTGATTTTATCTATAGAAAGAGAAGAAGTTTTCAAAGGCTAGTGGACGGCTCAAGCTTATAGATAGACCTTGTAGCCTCAGACCTAGCCGGTATATCTCACAATGTATGGTAAGTGTTGGGAGGGCATGTCCTACTAACATTAGGAGGGATCGAGTCTGTCATGTCTATCATATCACCTTCTACACTTGTGGGGTATTATCTTGTTACGCGGTGTGCGATGTATTTCCACCACATAGTAACGGGATGTCTTTGTAGATTTGTCACAATGTGCGACGCTAGCTTTTACACCACGTGTGGTGAATCCTCCCCCCCTTCCCCCAAATTCAAACATTGAGCAAAGCTAGTCTAACCGCCCATATGGTTGTAGCTTCTCTTGAGTTCCCATTAGTGTATTTTTAGAAAGAAAACATACCATTAAAAGCAGATTTTAGAAAGAAAATGTTTTAGCCACACTTTGCGAATTTCATGAAAGATTTTAGCCTTTTATGAATTGAATTTTAGTACGAACTTTTGAAACTTAATAGTAAGATTTTAGAACATAAGTTTTTAGAAATAAAATTGGTTTTCAAATGTTTTTCGAGAGGAATATTTTATAAAGAGTAGTTTAAATAGAAACATATACACACTCACTGAGCCTTTGTAGCTCACAATATTTTTGATTTTATGTCACAAAAACCTCCCAAATGTAGGAACAAAGAATCAGGTACTAGTTCGCCTCGTTCAGATTAGGTGAGCCAGACGATCAATGATGCTGCATAGTCTCTTTTGTAATTATTGTGACTTGGATTTCCAACATGTGTTTGACCATATTTTTTATTGTGAATGAATTTTATAGAATTCTTTATATTAAGATAACGTATGTATGTTTTAGATACCTGAATTATTAAAACATTCTTAATTATGTTTTAAAAATTTATTTTTATGAATTGATACGAGATGTTATAAACTTATGATTTATATGTTAGCAAAGCATTATAGTTACGGGTTCGCTCCACGACATCCTTCTGGGTTTTGTTAGTTAGACTTCAGAAGGGTTTCATCAGGTGCCCGATAGGACCGCTTGATTCATTAGAGAAAATCTGGGTCAAGTTCTATCACTAGCTCTGTTAATGATCAAAACCTAGTTATATTTGTCGACTTAAAAAGGCTTTCTATGGATTGAAATAAGCACCTCATGCTTGGTATTATAAACTTAGAGGTTTTTTAAGGTCTCAAGGATTTTACAACTCAAAATCTGACACCTTTGTCTTTATTTTTTGTCATGGCTTACTGACTTTTTACCTCTTGGTTTATGTGGATGACATTATTATCATGGGGAAGCAATACTCAAGCAGTGCAACAATTTATCAACATTCTTGCTCAACTATTCTCATTGAAGGATTTTGGTCCTTTGAATATTTTTCTAGGTGTTGAAGTCATTACAACTCCAATTGGTCTTCACTTATCTCAACATAAGTATATCAATGATTTACTTGTCAAGACAAATATGCAAGATGCAAAACCAATTTCCACTCCTTTATCTTCCATCGAAGCCTTGCGACTTCATGATAGCACTTCTTGCACAGATGCTACAATTTATCGTTAAACAATTGGAGCCTTATAATATTTATCACTCATTCGTCCTAATATAAGTTTTGCAGTGAATAAATTATCTCAATTTATGCATCTCCCTACAGTCATCCATTGGAGTGTCACCAAACGATTACTGCGATAACTTAAGGGAACTCTTTATCATGGTTTATTCATTCATCGTCACTCTCCTATGCAGTTACATGTCTTTTTAGATGCCGATTGGGCTGGGATTTTGGATGATCTATCCTCCACCTCAACTTATATTGTCTTTCTAGGTGCCAATCCTACTAGTTGGAGTTTAGAAAACAAAAAACTATTGCTTGATCCTCCACTGAAGTCGAGTATCGAGTAGTTGCTTCCATAATTGCAAAAATTAATTGGCTAATTTTTGTTTTTGCAAAATTTTGCACTGTAACCAATGTAAGTGACAACTCATGTGTAACTTCCAATATTGTTCTCATCAAATGAAGACCAAAAATAAAATCAAATGTTTCTATTGCATCCAATAAAAGCTTTGATTCATATTTTTGCCCCTAATTCAATGCATTATCCATTAACATATCAAGTATTTCTACAATAGAAGAGAATATGGAAATTATTCTGATTATAGTGTTGTAAAGTGAGGCCCAGCGTGTATCACTTGGTCTCTTAAGACTAGTTTCTTGATTTAAACCCTACCCACTTGAAAGCTCATCATTCTCTAGTGCTTCAAAAACTTTAGCTACTTGTTTTTCTCAAAGAATATCACAACGTTTAGCGGATGCTCTAATAATATTTACCACCTAAGTAATCCAATAAAAAAGACTAGTAATATATGTATGACTTTTCACCATAACAACAAGAGCTAATTGAAGTTGATGGGCAAAATATGGCACATAAAAAGCACTCTCATTCTCTTTTAAAATAAGTGCTTTAAGTCCCTTAAATTCACCTCGCATATTACTTGCTTCATCATAACCTTGTCCTCGCAATCTAGAAATACTTAATCCATATCTAGAAAAAAAAAAAAAAAAAAATCAATAGCCACTTTAAATAAGAGTGCAGAGGTATCAGTCACATGTTCAATGCCAACAAAACGCTTAATTATATTACCATTCTTGTTCATATATCTCAATACAATAGTCATCTGCTCTTTCAAAGATATATCATGAGATTCATCCACAATAAGTGAAAACAATGAATTGTCAATATCTCTAATAATTGTATTAATAATTTCACTTGAAATAGCACTTAATATGTCCTTTTGAATTTGGGTGCCATCATTTTCAAGTTTTCAGGAGCACTTTTGAGTGTCACAACTTTTACATTCTCATTTTGAGCACATAACCAATGTAAAAGTTCAAGAAAATTGTCTTTATTACTAGACATTTCTGATTCATCATGTCCTCAAAATGGAAGTCCTTGTCGTAAAAGAGAACAACTACAATCAATTGAAGCACGTAAGCGAGTTCGATACTCAATTCGAGCTTGATCTGACTGTTTGTTTATAATTGACTCAATATGTTGATTCTGATTTAATAAATCTTCACATTTACAACAAGCATCTTTATGGGCAGTACTTTTAGCATGCTGCCTTAACAAATCTGTTTTCTTCCAATTTGTAAACCCTTCACCAACAAAAGAGTCACCACCCACTTGTTTTCCAATATCTAGCTTGAAAAGATAACAACTTAGACAAGATGCTGCATCTTTTGCTATACTATACTCCAACCAAGTCAGATGTCCAGTAAACCAAACAGTGCTGAATCGCCTAGACTTTTGTCCAAAATGTCTTATAGGAAAATTATGTTCTCGAGGTTGACAAGGACCTTTTAGCAAATATGCTCTCTAAACTTGCTCACAAACATTAGGATCATAATCCTATATTTTAGTTTGAAGCCTTGGATTGGTAGGGAGATTTGACAAATTGACTTCAACACAATTTTTCTTTGAAAGAGATGATTCTAACTCAAGTGATGATTTTCTTTTCATATATCTCTCCATAACTGTTTCATAATGAATAAAAACATAATAAAAATTTGTTTAAAAAATTAATAATAATTTATTGATCCTAAATAAAATAAAACTATAAAGTAAACAATATTTGATATATATATATATAATTGAATCATGACAATACATTATACATGGATAATTTTAATGTAATAATTTAAAGTTTAAGATTTGAGGGGATATATATTAAATTCAAATTATTAAAAAATTAATTAATTAAAAATGTAATTAATTTAGGAGACTAATCTGGTAAGTCATAAGATGTCAAAATTAAAACAAAGAGATGCTAGATAAAGATGACAAGAAAAAGCCAAAAAAAAAAAATTGTTTACTAAAATTGCAAATTGTCAATGGATTTTGTATAGCATACAAAAAGTAGAGGTAAATAGAATTTATATAGGAGAAAACTAAAAGAATAAAATTGAAAAAAGAAAATATTAATTAATTAAGAGTAAGAAAAATATTAGAAGTAGGAAAACTAAGTTTAATAGAAGTAACAAATAAGAAAGGAAGTTAATTCTATTAGAAATATGAAAACTAAATAATTGAATAAGAAAATAATAAACAATTAAAAAAAAAAAAAGAAAGAAACAAGGCACAAAATTTGAACAAGATGGCAGAAAAAAATTGTAACTTTTAAATCAGGTTTTAAAATAAAATGATAAAAAAATAAATAATAACAATAATAATTAAAAATAAAAACATTAATTGAAGTTGACAGCTGTAGCACTTACTATACAGTATCTGAAAATCAACATATGCGTTGCTGCGCATCTACAGTCTGTAGACTGCAACGACAGAGCAGTTCATTTATATATTTTTTGGACTGCACAATAAACTTAGCAATTTTTTTCAAATTTTAGGGGAGGCACGTATCCCTCTTAGCCCAATGGTGGGTCTGCCCTATGTTCATGTCAAACTTTTTCGAAGTGTTTTCCAATTTGTATTGATAAACAAATATAGGATTGTCAAAAAAAAAAAAAAAGGAACAGTATCTTAATAATTGAATTATTTACATGCAATAAATTTTTGTAAAATCAAAATGACAATTTTCATACAATCATTTATTTTTCATATTGTTTTTTGTTGTGTTGAACATGCAGGTGACGTTGCTGATCATACTTGATAAAAATATTTTGTTAGAGTGAATCAAGTAACTTAAAATGATGTATCTATGTTTCTTTCTGGATTGTCAAATTATATGTATTGGTCGATCTAACAAAATCTACTCGAATGTCTCTTTACCTGAATAGTATAATTAGCTGGTTAAGAATAAAAATTTTGGTTCACTGATTTTATCCATTCTGATAAAAAGTTAGCCAGATGCATGCTCCATTTGTACTATGATCTCTCTGAAATAACATCATTAATTGCATTATTTGTGCCTCAAATTTTAAAAAGAAAAATTACTTTAAATTGTTAGACATATGAGATGTCTTGTCTCTAAAATCTATGAAAAAAGAAAGAAAAAATTAATAGTCATTGATGGGGTGTTATCTTCAACGACGATATGGGAGATTTAGGTGATCAATGATGATCATGCACTGTATACTATATTCCAAAGGTTTAAAAATTAAAATTAAAATTTATGAGTATAGGATTCTAAGCGCATGAATAAAAACATGTCAAAATATATAATAATAATATTAATGTGATATAAAGATAAGCTAAATTAAATTTTGATTTAGTACCATTTAATGTTTTACATTATTTACAATATTACATTATTAATAATCAATGGTATGGTCCAGTGCAAAGATTACGTATAATATATCCTCCCGATTTTAGTACTGTATATGTATTGTATAAAGTATGCCCTTATTTATGGAATAATAAAGTAATTTAAAATGCCTAGATGTGTAATTGAATTCTAGTAGAATTTTTGAATAGACCGAAAATAAATTCGAATACGAGAAGTGGTATGGTGATTGATTAAGGTTTAACATGAAATTGGTGTCAAAAAAATTACCAAAAAAGGGTATAATTAAATAAATTAGTATAAGACATGTATAAGGGCATTTTGAAAAATTTCAAAATATGAGAGAGTGCATGTGAGTGGCATGTGAGTGGCATGTGAGTGTAGAGATAAGGATGGCATGTGGTAATTTTGGAGACAATATGAAACTAAAAGGATTAGCTAGTTAGCATTTGGTTGAAATGAAATGGAATTAATTAGGATTGAAATGGTTTTTAGGTTTTAACCAATTAAAAGTATCCAAACCAAATCAATGGCAAACTTATAAATTTAAACTTAGTTTTGGGGCAATTATTAAAGCAAATAAAGACTATATAAAGTTGAAATAAGTTGGAAATCAATTGAAGAACAAAGAGCAACTTAGGTGGGTTTGAAGGTGATTCACGAGCTGGAGAAAAACCAGAGGGCAGCAGCTGAAATTGGTGAGTTTGAGGTCATTTTTGAGTGGTTTTCAAGTCATATAAATGGTATATACAAGCCCAAGAGTGAATTTTAGCAATGTCAAGTTGATTTCAAGGGGTAAGATTCAAGTTTCTATGGCTTGTATGTTTAAATATTTAGATCAATGGTTCCTAATGAATTATTTGTGATTTTTATGTATGGATTTAAGGATTTGAGACTTCAAATTAGTAGGAAAGCAAGGCTAGGGATCCAAGAGCAAGTGGTAAGCTTACTAGTGAGAATGAAGTTTTGATTTAAATTCAAGTTAATGTTGTTTAGGATACTAGTTCCTTGCCATAAGATTTGATGTGATTTTAATGTGATTTCATGTGAAAAAACTTGAAGAAATCTTGGTGTTATGTTGGATGTAGTACACGGCCAAGAAAGGGATTTTATGGTCCAAATTGTGTTTAATTTATTTAAGTAGTTTCATGCATGTAAAGATGTTAAAATATTAAGTTGGGGTGTTGAAATGAGAAGCTAAAATTGGTATAACCATATGCTATGTATTCAGGCATACATACTTTCAAGTCATGAACAATTGTTTTTGGTTGTTTTAGATGATTTTATAGGCTATGTCAATGATAAAATTAATATGAAATTGAAAAGAAATCCATTGGATATTAAATGATGCATCTCACGGACAAACCATGCTATATTGTTTAAGTGTGAGTTTTATGAATTTAACTTGATTTGGCATCATTTTGCATGTGTTTGAGCATAATTATGATAAGAAAATTTAATGAGATGGATGGTGTATAAATTTAGGAAAGATTCGGCCAACATGAGTTAGAATGATTCAAAATTTTGTTTAATGTGTTAATGTGAATTTAGACATCGTTTGAAGGGTTTTACATGCTTAGATGTTAGGAATTTCTAATAAGGAGCATATACGAATAAGTTCAATTGTGACGTTGCCTAAATGTAGAATGTGATCATGTGTAGGTAAAGTGAAAATGAGGGAATCCTAAAGTGTGCTTTATCATAAGTTAACAATAGGTGAGTGTCCTTTCAAAATGTTTTGATATGATTATTTTTCTATTCAATGAAGTTATATGTTATGTTTAAATTCATGTCTTGAAATGTTAATTGATTTAAAGTAAATAAATTCAACATGAAAACCTCCTGCATGAATTTTGGAAAGTTGTTTGAGATATGAATTATATGATGAAAAGCAGCATGTTTGGAAATATCCTTGTAAGCCTATGGTACGCCTTCTAGGTATTTCAAATAGATGTTACTGATCAAAGTGCCCTAGTACGTGCATGGTAGTGTCAGGGGTGTCTGTCACTAATAACGGGAGAGACTGTGTCAGTTAATCTAGTCTAGTATATTGTCCATGCATGAGTTGGGTATATAATGGCTAGCTCCTTCGTGAGCGATGGTAAATTCTACTATATAGAACCGAACAGATGACCTGAACAATGGTAAATTCCATGAAGGCTTGAATAACGATAAATTCTGCTTCATACCTAGGGTGCTATATGGTACAGATTGTCAGTGGTCGGCTTATTTCATTCAGAAGTTTTCCAAAAACTTTATTGCCACCACTGTTTATATTTTACAAGCAGAAAAATAAAATCATGCAAAATACTATTTTATATATTTCAGATTTGAAAAACATTTCAAAATAGTTTTTCGAAGTCAGAAAACTCACTTTTCAATATATTACTAAAAATTCAATTTTTACGATGCATGATTCATATTTATCCTAAATGACTATTCATGCATTTATTTCAGATAAAGTTTTAAAAAAGTTTATTTTAGTTTTATGGAAACAGTTATGAAATGATTTTAAAGTTTTAGGGAGACTTATTTTTGGAAGTATAGGTTGAATAGAAAAGCATGACACTCATAGAGCTTGTTTAGCTCACCCATTATTTTTATATTTTATAAATAAAATCTCCCTAAAGGTAGGTACAAGTACAAGTGCTTCAGTAGTAGGGACTCCAACCCAAGAGTAGATGGATTTAGACGTGTGCAATTGTGTTTATGCATCTCTGTTACAAATGCTTTTGAAAACTTGTATAATGACTTTTGTATGTAAACATATGCAATTTTTGGAAAGCGTGCAAATGTAATCATGCATGACATATAAATGATTCTCATGTTTTCTTTTAAATTGAATGCATGGTTATGGTTGATTGTGGATAAAGAAAAAGAGGATATGAGACCAAGAAGTTGATAATTTATTTATTATAGAAGTGTACATGTTTTCTATAAATTTTGTAGGGTGGAATTCTTAATGTTGTGCTGTCAAAATTTTTATAAATCCTATTTTGCAAATACACATTTACAAAGAAAAAGTTCTCACCCCTTACGCTAGACAAGAAATTCCTAAAAGTTATAAAAGATTTTCAGTAAATATAAACGGCTTAACTTCACAAGAACCTTTCAACCGAATCAGATATAAACTGAAGGGCCACCATAGGGTTGTTGGCAGGCTACCGAGTATATGAAAATAGTTGTATAAGAATGGGGCCAGTCACTACGAGTGGCTCATAATTATGTCATATCACTTTCGAGAGATTGCCTCAAAATAGCTTCGCTAGTTTTTAGAGGGTTAGAGCTTACTTGTCACAAACTCACAACTTTTCACCCACCCATTTCTCAAATCTCAATCACTTTTGCTTGTCCATATCACGTGTCTCTTCTAAATATCTTCTTCTTGTTCCCTTCACGTTATCTTGTTTTCCTTTTTAATGGCATTTTATTGATGCATTCCATATTATTATTCACTATACTACCTAGGATATCAGTTGAGTACATTTATTTATTTATATACTTAAGAATGAAAGATAAAAGAAACCGTGCTTGTTTACACAATAGTCGTTTACAGTTGTGTATCATCTTAAAAATAAATTAATTAAAAATAGTAAAATTTAATAAAGCTTGGTATATATACCCTTAAAACACTTATTAATAATTAAAAATAAAATAAAAAATAATAGTTATTTTTTTGAGTTGATAATTTTAATTGATTTATTGAAATAATTAATATAAATGATATATTTAAGGTTTTTTTTTTTTTAGGAAAAGATAATATAATGATAGGCCAAAGCCAAAATATTAACATCATTAGTGTTATGCATATTTTTCGGACTCAGTAGTTGGGCTGGTAAAAGTCCAATTTAAGCCCATTTAAGACCCGATAAGAAGACCCAATGAGGTCAGTGTAGTCAAAGCCCATCAGATGAGGCCCAGTATTGACTCAAAGGCCATCAAGATTTCCAGCTGGCATCAACAGACCCATGAGTGTAGCCAGGTCGCAGCTCGCCGCCTGCGCAGCTCGTCTCTCAGCAAGCTCGAGATTGGGATCACCATGACACGTCAGCTCGCTCAGACACGTGATAAGCATCATATCTTCCAGAGCAGGCAGTTACCAAGTTCAAACGTGATTCTCTCTCCAAATATGGCAATTGTCCAATCAAACCATGATTCCCTCGTCAGATATGGAGATCAATTCAAATTCAAAATCAAGTCAACATTATCTTGAGATAAATATAGTAATTTCCTAATATTATCTAAAAATATTAGGAAACATAATTAATTTATAATTCTTTTCCTTATTTTTTCCAATTGTTTAGGGAATGTAATTAATTTAGGATTCTCTTCCTAATTTTGCTACAATCAGAATTGTAACACTTCTTTCCCTATAAATAGGGATCGAGATCATTGTAACAGACGGACAATATTCAATAATATACTGTCACTCTGCAGAATCAAAGAGACAGACAGTCGTGGACGTAGGCCAATTATTGCCGAACCACGTAAAAGCTTGGTGTTTCTCGTTTGATCCTTTGCTTCCGTCTTTGTTTTTCCTTGGTATTTGTGCTTTCTCACATTGATTGCAGGTATTGGGCATTAATTACTCGTCGACTGAATTCCAACGTCGACATTTTGGCGCTAGAAGGAGGGGCCCAGACTGCAATCTTTTTCATCTCAGTTCATCAACTTCTGACGATATGGCAAAGACTAGATCAAACAGGTTCCTTGGAGATGATGACCAGGCAGAAAGTCACATGAACCAATCTCAGCAGAACTTACAGCCTGGGCAAGATGCAACCACGCATGCAGCAGGCCCGTCCCAAGGACAGATACTCGGGGCTGCGCCAGGCATCCCTCCTCTGCCTCACCGTCAAATGGTTCCAGTCGCCCAGATGGCCGAAGGACAGAATGCGTTGTTACAGAGACAAGAAGCTTTGGAGGATACGGTTAGACAGCTCACACAAGCCGTCAACATGTTGGTGCAGGCCCAGGCTCAGAACGTGACTAGGGTGGAAGTTCAGGCACCACAAGGAGTGCCCCAGCCTCCTGAAACGGCGCGAGGACCTGAAAGGTTAGCAAGGGAAGTCCCGCGACCTGCAGACTCGGCTCGCTCATCTAATGCGCGTTCGAGGGCCGGAAGACACCCTGTTCAACACGAAAGGGAGGTCGCACGTCCTGACAGCCTGGTAGCAAGACTGAGCCAGGATGGAAACAGGCGGATAGAAGTTGGCCAAGGCAGAGTCCGAGCCGTAGCTCGTTATGTCAATGAAGTGGATGGGCAGCAGGTAAGGTCCCATCATCATGAGGACCAATTCGAGGAAGATGAAAGGTATGACCCTGAACATCCGGCTCCAAGTCATGATCACAGGAGGAGATATGAGCTCCGAGACCCCCAAGTAGAGGAGCTCCTCCGAAGGGTCCGGCAGTTGGAAGCGCGACCTGGAGTTCTGGAACAGCGTGGGCTCTACAGAGATAGGACCCCATTCACAAGGGAGATTGAGACACAACCTCTCCCTCCAAGGTTCAAGATGCCAACTATTCAACAGTACAATGGGGACAGTAACCCATATCTTGACGCATTCAACGTTCAAATGGATCTGCAGACAGGAAGTCCGATGGTGAAGTGCCGAGTATTCCCCGCTACATTGGGGGATATTCCGAGGACGTGGTTCAAGAATCTCCCAGCTCGCAGCATAGGAAGTTGGGAGCAATGCCAACAGAAGTTCGTTGGTCAATACAGGGCACTGAGAAGGCAGCTCGCTCCATCCTGCCACCTAGCTACGATTTTTCAGCGTCAGGGTGAATCACTGAAAGAATATATCACCAGGTTTAGACGCGAGGTCGCAAATGTTGAACATCCATCAGATGAGAGCATACTGACAGCGATCTCAGCTGGGCTGCGCAAGGATGGAAAGTTATACGAGAGTATTTACAAGACCCCAGTGAAGGATCTGGGAGAGTTCTACGAGCGAGCTGCGAAAGAGATCAGATGGGAAGAGACCTTCGGCCCGAAAAAGCAGAATCAGAAGAACGAAGCGGGCAGTTCCAGCCAGCCAAAGAGGAGAAACAATGGCAGAACGAAGAAGGAAGGAATAACGGCTCAAGTAATCAGATCGCCAAAAGAGCGAGGAGAGAGCCAAGATATGAACGACCTCAGCGTTGGGGTCGCCAGGAAGAATACAGCGTCCTGACGACATCACCGGACAGGATTTATGCTGCGGAGCGGAATAAGGAGGACTTCGGGAGGCCCAATCTTATAAGGGCTCCCATTCAACAAAGAGATCAGAACAAGTTCTGTGCCTATCATAATGAGGTTGGGCACAGTACCTCAGATTGCTGGGCGTTGAAGAACGCCATTGAGAAATTGATCAGGTGAGGTCGCCTGGGAGAATATGTGGCAAGACCTGCTGACCAGCGACCTCACCAACAACGACCTCAACAGCAACAGCCAACACACCATCAACAGCCTCAACGAGCTTCCGAACCAGACCACGAGCCGGCGGTAAGGACCATTTTTACCATTTATGGTGGCCCTCATATCGCAGGTGATTCCAACAGATCGCATGAGAGGTATGTCCGAGAGGCGAATCATTCTTTTCAGCTCTATGGATCCGAAGGACCTGCGAAAAGGGCAAAACCGACCTCGGACGAGATTGTGTTTACGGACGAAGATGCTAGAGGAGTAGTCTGCCCTCATAACGACGCGCTTGTTGTACGAGCTAAAATTAGCAATGCGGAAGTTAGACGCATTATGATCGATACCGGGAGCTCGGTGAACGTGATGTATAGGAGTTGTTTCGACCAAATGGGGCTGCGAGAAGAGCAAATGAGACCATCCCCGGAGCCTTTATTTGGATTCACTGGAGATGCTGTGGTACCAGTGGGGCAGATTAAGTTGCCATTGACTCTGGGAGAGGCAGGTCGTCAGGCAACAACCTTGACAGACTTCTTGATAATCGACTGCCCATCAGCGTATAATGTGGTCCTCGGAAGACCTGCTATGAACGAGTTGGACATGGTTACGTCGACCAGAACTCTGACAGTGAAGTTCCCAACTCCTAATGGCATCGGATGTGTTCGAGGAGAACAGCACCTAGCTCGTCGTTGCTATGAAGATGCTGTGAAGATGGGTGTAAAAGGAAAGAAGGTGAACGTGGTCTCAAGAGGCGAGCCACGAGCTATGACCGAGAAAGGAGTCAGTCACGACCTGGACCCTCACGAGGTAGATGCAGACCAAGCTACCGGTCCAATTGAGGAGTTAGAAGATGTACCAGTCAGCGAGGTAGATCCTGAGCGATGCTTGAAGCTGGGAAGGGGATTAACTCCGGAGCTGAGAATCCAGCTCGCTGACTTCCTGAAGGCGAACTTGGACGTGTTTGCATGGAATCATGAGGACATGGTGGGAATAGATCCAGAAGTGATGTCTCACAGGCTGAATATTGATCCTCATTTCAAGCCAGTTCGTCAGAAAAGAAGAGCAATGACAGGGGAACGATACCTAGCACTAAAAGAAGAGGTAGACAAGCTTCTAGTTAACAAGTTCATCAGAGAAGCCTACTACCCGACCTGGGTTGCCAATCCTGTACTAGTAAAAAAGAAGAACGGGAAGTGGAGAACTTGCATCGACTTCACCGACCTAAACAAAGCATGCCCCAAAGACAGTTTTCCCCTGCCAAGGATAGATCAGCTCGTGGATGCTACAGCTGGCCACGAGCTCCTGAGCTTCATGGATGCATATTCGGGATATAACCAGATCCCAATGAAGCCCGAAGACGAAGAGCACACCTCGTTCATAACTGATCGGGGGTTATACTGCTACAAGGTGATGCCCTTCGGTTTAAAGAATGCTGGAGCGACCTATCAACGCTTGGTGAACATGATGTTCAAAGAACAGATTGGAAAGACCATGGAGGTCTATGTTGACGACATGCTGGTGAAATCCAGGCAGATCGGTAACCATGTTAGCGACCTGAGAGAGATGTTTCAAATTCTGAGGAGTTACCAGATGAAGTTAAATCCGCTCAAATGTGCATTTGGAGTAGCTTCAGGGAAGTTCCTGGGCTTCATGGTCAATAGTAGGGGAATTGAAGCAAACCCCGAGAAGATCAAAACACTGATTGACATGAGGTCGCCTACCAGGGTAAAGGACGTACAGAGCCTCAATGGCCAGGTCGCAGCATTGAGTAGGTTCATTTCAAAGGCAACAGACAAGTGTGTCCCTTTCTTTGACATTCTGAAGAAAGCAAAGAGCTTCGAGTGGACTGAACAATGTGAAGTAGCCTTCCAGCAGTTGAAGGAGTATATGGGACGAGCTCCACTTCTTTCCAAGCCCAGAGAAGAAGAAAAGCTGATCTTATACTTGGGAGTGTCGGAGCAAGCTCTGAGTGCCGCCCTGGTGAGGGAAGAAGAAAAGACGCAGCTTCCGGTCTATTATGTGAGCAAACGGTTACAGGATGCTGAAACCAGATATTCGCAGATGGAGAAACTGGCTTACTGCCTGGTGATTGCGTCGAGGAAGCTGCGACCTTATTTTCAAGCTCATACCATCGAAGTCCTCACCAAGTATCCGTTGAAGCAAGTCTTGCAGAAAGCAGACACCTCAGGTCGTTTGTTGAAATGGGCAGTGGAGCTCGCACAGTTCGACATCCAATTCAAGCCAAGGACGGCTATCAAAGCCCAAGCTCTAGCGGACTTCATTGCGGAGTTTACAGGATCTGTAGATGACGAGGCTGAGTCTTCCGAAGGTCCGGCTTGGGAGCTATATGTTGATGGATCAGCCAGCGAGCAGAAGGCTGGAGCTGGAATTCTACTAATTAGTCCTGAAGGCCACAAAATCCTTTGTGCCCTAAGGTTTGGCTTTCAAGCAACAAACAACGAGGCTGAGTATGAAGCCTTGCTCGCGGGTCTACGTCTGGCTAAGGAGATGCGAGCTGAACGCTTGAAGATCTTTAGTGACTCGCAGCTCGTTGTAG
Organism: Litchi chinensis; assembly: GCA_019925255.1. Taxonomy (NCBI): domain Eukaryota; kingdom Viridiplantae; phylum Streptophyta; class Magnoliopsida; order Sapindales; family Sapindaceae; genus Litchi; species Litchi chinensis. Next base: position 3,390,270 of record CM034467.1, read on the forward strand.
GCCACGTATTGGGGGAATATCAAGCCAGGGGACCAAAAATGGCCCTCTACCTCCAGAAAGTTCACGAGCTGCTAGGTGCATTCCACAAGTACGAAATGAAACAGATCCCGCGAGCTCAGAACTCGCATGCTGATGCACTAGCTCGCCTCGCGACTACACGAGACACAGATTTCCTTGGGGCAATCCCAGTTGAGTTTCTACCAGCTCCAAGTACAGAGGAAAAGAATGTGACAATGGCCATCATTGTGCAGCCTGACTCCTGGATGAGCTCGATACTCAGCTATTTACAGGATGGAAAGCTACCTCGTGACAAGCTGGAGGCTCGGCGTCTTCGAGCTAGAGCAGCCAGGTATTGCATCTATGACGACGCGCTGTACAAGAAAGGGTTCTCAGCTCCACTGCTAAGATGCATTGATGGCCCTGAATATGAAACAGTACTAAGGCAAATACATGAAGGCCATTGCGGGAACCACGCTGGGGGGCTGTCTCTAGCTCAAAAAGCACTTCGGCAAGGCTTCTACTGGCCTACCATGAGGCAGGACGCCATCAATTTAGTAAAGAAATGCGACAAGTGTCAGAGATTTGCTCATATTCCGCGAGCTCCACCAGCTTACCTCCAACAGATGGTGAGCCCATGGCCCTTTGCTATCTGGGGGATGGATCTGATTGGACCTCTACCAATGGCTCGGGGAAGATGCAAACATGCGGTGGTCGCGGTAGATTACTTCACCAAGTGGGCGGAAGCGAAGGAGCTAGCTGAAATCTCCACAACAAAGATTGAGAAGTTTGTATGGAGCAGCATTATTTGCAGATTCGGAGTCCCACAGCAGATTATAACCGATAACGGGACCCAGTTCGCTAGTGACCAGTTTCTCAGGTTCTGCAACGACCTCAAAATCGTTAAGAGCTTCTCAGCAGTGGATCATCCACAAGCCAATGGCCAAGTTGAAGCAGTGAATAAGATCATCAAGCAGACCCTGAAGATGAAACTGGAAGCAAAGAAAGGAGCATGGGTAGATGAGCTTCAAAAAGTATTATGGTCCTACAGAACCACAGCTCGCAGCTCCACTGGCGAGACTCCATTTTCAATGGTATACGGATCGGAGGCTATGATCCCGGCTGAGTTTGAAGTCACCTCGCAAAGAAGAGCGACCTTCAATCCAAATGACAATGATCAGCTACTTGCAACAAACCTGGACCTGCTTGAAGAACACAGGGAAACGGCCAGGCTAAGGGTAGCTGTTTATCAGCAAAGAATAGCGAGGTACTACAATAAGAATGCTCGGGTTCGCCGATTCAATGAGGGAGACTTAGTCCTACGCCTCATTCTACCAGGAGCCCGCAAGCCAAGTGACGGATCCTTAGGCCCTAACTGGGAAGGACCGTATGTTGTCAAAACAGCCTTGGGAAATGGAGCTTATCGCTTAGCTAATGTAAATGGGGCAGAAGTCCCCAGAGCTTGGAATGCCGAGCATCTCCGCCCTTATTATCAATAAGTTTTTCATTATTTGTAATATGGATTAATTATAAATGATAGCTCCATTCTTCCCCTGTTTTTGATTCAACTTTCCTCACCAGGCTAACGGGCTCCGAACTCAACAGTTCAAAGTACAAATGAAAGAGCCTAAAAAGCAAGTGACTAAGTGTCCTTGCATAGCTCGCCTAATGAGCCTAAAAAGCAGGTGAGGTGACGACCCCTGCATAGCTCGCTACAAATGAAAGAGCCTAAAAAGCAAGTGACTAAGTGTCCTTGCATAGCTCGCCTAATGAGCCTAAAAAGCAGGTGAGGTGACGACCCCTGCATAGCTCGCTACAAATGAAAGAGCCTAAAAAGCAAGTGACTAAGTGTCCTTGCATAGCTCGCCTAATGAGCCTAAAAAGCAGGTGAGGTGACGACCCCTGCATAGCTCGCTACAAATGAAAGAGCCTAAAAAGCAAGTGACTAAGTGTCCTTGTATAGCTCGCCTAAAGAGCCAAAAAAAAAAAAAAAAAAAAGCAGTCGAGGTGACGACCCCTGCATAGCTCGTTATAAATGAAAGAGCCTAAAAAGCAGAGGACTAAGTACCCCTGCATAGCTCATCAAACATTCTGATAAACCAATTACTTATACCTGCAAAATTTTATTAAGTTGGTAAAACAAGTAATTGCTTAATTATTACCAGATTTTGGGTTCATTGATTATCAGCTCGCAAGAAATATGAAGAGTATAAAGTATATTATACAAAAGCCTGAAGAACAGTCAACGCAGAAGAAATGAAAGAAATTTTCATTAAGTATGAAAAACTGATTACAAGTTAAAAAGGAAAGAAAACGAGCTATTAGTTTTGAGCAGGAGGATCTGGATCAGCCAAAGATTCTGGACCAGCAGTAGACGAGGCAGCTTCTGCTTTAAATTCCTCAACGGTTTCAAGCCCTATGTCCCCAAAGATAGAAAAATCCATTCCTGGATGGGACATCCACAGTGTGTAGAGGAAATCACGACCTGTTCGTGCCTCGGCCTCGTCCTTTGCATCTGCAACCCGCACTTCCAGTTCTTGAGCTGCTTGCTCTCTGAAGACCGACAGCTCTTCGAAGGCATTATCAGCGAGACGATTGACGACCTCAGCCTCTTTCTTCATGTCTTCAATACGTTGCTCCGCAGCATCAGCTCGCTGAATAGCCTCCCCCACTTGCTGCCTTAGCACCTCGGCTCGTTTGGTTACAGCCTCCTCAGCACTTTTAGTTGCAGCGCCCATCTCATCAGCTCGCTTCCTTGCCTCCTCGGCCTGTTTCTCAGCAGCTTCAGCCCGCGCCAAGGCAGTTTCAACTTGGCGATGAAGCACTTCGACCTTTTCTTCTGCAGCTGAAGCCCTCTGCTCGTCCAATTCAGCTCGCTGCTCGGACTGCCTCAGGTCCTCTTTCACCTTGAGAAGCTCGTCTCTTAGCATGATATGCTCGTGTTCCATCTTCTTTAGAGCTTCCTCAAAGGCTTGACTTGCAGCGTTCGCCTTAGCGATCTGAGCTTCCTGACCTTCTATTCTGCCCGAGGCTAAGTTAGCTAAATCCTCAGTAGCCGCCTCCAGGTCGAATTCCAGCTTCCTCATCTCATCCTTGGTAGCCTTTGTCTCCCTTTTTCGCTTCATTGCAGCAAGGGCACCCTGGAAATTATGAACGGATTAAAATCTAGTCAAGTAAGGGAATCAACAGATGAGGAAAAATAACTTACCAGCATGCAATGGCGAGCCGCGAACTCATCTAGGTCCTCGCCCTTAAGACACCTATTTTCCAAGACATTCGCGTGATTGAGCATAATTGTTGCCCAGTTGTCAAGGAAGGCATTTAAATATCTTCCTCCAGGACCCAGCTCGATGTCTGATCTGGTTGGGGAAGGAGTTCTCTCGCGCTCCGGGATATCGCGTGCATCATCATAAGAACCACCTCGTCGCGATACAACGGTACGCTTAGTCGCATGTCCGCTGGGGCCAGCTCGGGGTGACTGGGGAGCAACCTTAGAAGGAGCATCACCTTTCCCAGGCTGCGAACTGGAAGTAGGAGGTGACTGAAGATTTGCAAACACGTTTGAGAGAGGCACCTCGTTAGGAGCAACAGTTGAGGAAGCAGTGGCTTTAGCAGCATCATGCACCTCGCTGGGAGCGGCGGTCGCAGGGACAGTAGCTTCAGCGACAACAGGCGCTTCGTTGGATGCAGCAATTGCAGGAGCCTGGTCCTGGGCAGATAGTTTAGAGCGTTTTGAGGGTGCTGCTGGAGTGGCCAAGTCTTCGGCAGGCCGTTTTGTTGAAGGAGTCGAGGAAGCTTTAGATACAGTGGGACTTGCAGGAGGAGATTTCATGAGTATAAGTTTCCTCCTGTTGGCTGGGAGTTTTATAGAAGAAGGAGCAGGGGCTGGAGCACGAGCTGGGGATGGCAGTGAAGCCCCTGGAGTAGATATGTGATGTGGAGAAGAGGATGGGTCAACCTGTGCAGTAGGGGCTGCAGGGCTGGGTCTGATCCTGTCCGAACTGGAGCAGGAATTGTAGAAGAACCTTTTTTAGACGCACCCTTTGAAGGGTTGCGAGTTGAAGACGGCTTCGCCTTCGTTGGTGTGCGAGCTGAAGATGATCTTGCTTTAGACGAGGTGCGAGCAGGAGCACCTCGAGATGAAGTCTTCCGAGGTGGAGAAGGCGAGCGAATGTTATCCGAGCGAATGGCATCCTCTGATGATGAAGAAACTGCTGGCGGAGGTCGGGAAGTAGACGCATCCTGAACAGAAACCTCAAAAACAGAAGGAAGTCTAGGCCTGTCACTCATCTTGCCTATATCTTCCCCAGCTCGCAGAAGATGGGAGTCCGTAGAAGGAGCAAGCTTGTAAGCTCTAAGGATAGCATCGTCGAATCTGCTGCTGATGCCCGCGTCGTTCGATTTGGCGAGCTTGTCAAGAGCTCGTTCCTCCCCGCTGTTAAGAGGAGACTCGTCCATCTTCAGCACTGCACAACAAATGGTCAAAAAATGATAAGTAATGAAGATACAAGACAAAGTCAGCTCGCTTAAATTTTCTTATGAGTACCTGGTTTTAGGACGAAGCTGAAGTTTCGGAGATCTGCAAGAGATGGGCACGAGATATAAAACCAACTCGTCTTGTACGGCCCAACGTTGGATTTGCCTTTCGCTTCTCCTTTGGGCAAAAGGTCTTTGTATTGCGACTGGCGAGCTGTGAGATAATAGATGCCATCCGGTTTCTCTCCATCTCCCGCAGACACGGCCTTGAAAGAGTAAAACTGCTGAATAATCCTCGGTGTAGGGGCATGAAGGCCATTCCTGAAGAAGGCTACAGCCAGCGAGATCAACTGCGTATAAGAGTTGGGAGTCAGTTGAAATGGCGCGAGCTTGACTTTGTTGAGAAATTCGACCAAGAACGGTGGAACGGGGAACCGTAACCCCTGCTCGAGATGCTGGGTGCTGACAGCAATGAATCCCCTGGGTGGATAGCATGCATGATTGTTTGAATCAGGCAGCAGTATACGGCAACCGAAGGGAATATGGAATTGCTTGACAAGTCCTTCCACCTCAGGACGTTTTAGCGATGTGGGATGACGAGCGAATGCTTCACGAGCCTCTCTTCCCTGAATAGCATGAGTTCGGGCTTTGTCATGCTCACGAGCTTCATTGCTTGGAATCATCCCCTTGCGAGTTCCACTTGAAGACATCTAAAAATAAATAAATAAATACATATATATCATTGCAGGAACAACAATGGTGATGGAGCAAGATGGACCCAAAACAAAAAAGTTTTGAAGAAAAAGAAGCCTCACCTTGAACTGTTGACGAGATAAAAAACGGGGAGAAAGGCTGATGATTTCGAGAAAGGATTGTGGGTCCTGGTTGCTTGAAAGCTTGAAACGCTTGTTTGCTTTGGAAGAAAGTGACAGATGAAAGAAGAAAATGGAAAGGGGCCAATGACTTATATAGACAAGCAAGCGTGAGTCCCAACCGTTAGATCCTTGGAAAGTGTAACCGTCATAGATCTGACGGTGCAGCGTAGAACGGGGCTTTGGAAATCATGCAGCCGTCAGTTGAAGGACGTGCGCATTAAATGTACGTGGACGTGCAGACGTCGTTTCAATTTCCACCTGCATGATCGCCACGTGTCGCAACTGAAAAGGTGGAATTTGAAAGTGCACAAAGGTGGTTACAAAAGTAAGCGTGACAAGGAAGCCAACTTTTACCAGCAATTCAAGCTCCCAGCTCGCTAAAGCAAACTGAGAAGCTGGGGGGCTAATGTTATGCATATTTTTCGGACTCAGTAGTTGGGCTGGTAAAAGTCCAATTTAAGCCCATTTAAGACCCGATAAGAAGACCCAATGAGGTCAGTGTAGTCAAAGCCCATCAGATGAGGCCCAGTATTGACTCAAAGGCCATCAAGATTTCCAACTGGCATCAACAGACCCATGAGTGTAGCCAGGTCGCAGCTCGCCGCCTGCGCAGCTCGTCTCTCAGCGAGCTCGAGATTGGGATCACCATGACACGTCAGCTCGCTCAGACACGTGATAAGCATCATATCTTCCAGAGCAGGCAGTTACCAAGTTCAAACGTGATTCTCTCTCCAAATATGGCAATTGTCCAATCAAACCATGATTCCCTCGTCAGATATGGAGATCAATTCAAATTCAAAATCAAGTCAACATTATCTTGAGATAAATATAGTAATTTCCTAATATTATCTAAAAATATTAGGAAACATAATTAATTTATAATTCTTTTCCTTATTTTTTCCAATTGTTTAGGGAATGTAATTAATTTAGGATTCTCTTCCTAATTTGCTACAATCAGAATTGTAACACTTCTTTCCCTATAAATAGGGATCGAGATCATTGTAACAGACGGACAATATTCAGTAATATACTGTCACTCTGCAGAATTAAAGAGACAGACAGTCGTGGACGTAGGCCAATTATTGCCGAACCACGTAAAAGTTTGGTGTTTCTCGTTTGATCCTTTGCTTTCGTCTTTGTTTTTCCTTGGTATTTGTGCTTTCTCACATTGATTGCAGGTATTGGGCATTGATTACTCGTCGACTAAATTCCAACGTCGACAATTAGTTACAACTCTCTGTGCAGACATGATTGACGCCAAAAAATGCACCACCGATTATTGTCATAAGTCAACAAACATATCCACCTTTGCCTAAGTTAAGAGCTTCTATTTATAGGGCCACTAACATACTCTCACTTATCTCACATTTCTCTCTTATTTGCATATCTCACCTTCTCCTCGCTGATTTGCCTCCTCTCAATTCATACTTTCACTTATCTCACATTTCTCTTTGATCTACATCTCTCAACTTCTCCTCGTTGATTTGCATCCTCTTTTTGTCCTCTTCCTCTGTGGATTTGCCTCCTCCACCGCCTCCCTCACAATGTACGGTTTTCGTTTTTGTTTTTAATTTTAATTTATATATATTTTTATTTGTTTTTCCTATCTCCTATCACAGTTCGGTTTTTTTTTTCTTTTTAAAATTTTATTTGATATTATGTGTTTGACATTAAAATTATCACATTTTTTTACTTACAAACTTTTATTTTGGTTAGGACTAACTTCACATTCACTATGAGATCTCTATTCAATTAATATTGTGCAAGATCATCTTATATGTAAAAAAATTATAAAAATGTCTAATAAATAAATGGATGGATGAATTAAGGTGGATCACATTAATTTTTGTTGATCCACAATTATACTAGGTCCCTACTATGCATAGCCAAAATATAGCTTTCCATATTAATTATCCACTACTAAGTACTATCTGGGTCCTATATTTGCCTCTTGTGGCATATAGGTTCCATCAGTGCACGATTAGTAGGAAGAATCGGCTTATAATAATTTCAACTAAAACCTCTCTCATAGAGATTAATCATGCTGTAAGTTTTTCTTCTATATATTTATTTGTTTTGATTGCAAATATACTTTTACATTGATTTTAATGTTTATTTTTGTATTGTATGCAAGTGTTGTTATGGTCACTTATATTCCGTCCAGCAATGAAAATTCCAAGTCTATCGTCTGTGATAATTATGTTTGTAGTTATGGGAGCTTATCTAGAGAGGGTTTATGTTGTCTTCAAATGATTTCCAGATTTTACAAGCCACATATGGTTTGTTGCACAGCGTACGTTTGCACTTTGGCTGGTTGCCATAATATATTTTTATGAGGGTTATGTAAGTAATCTTTTTATTTATATTTTGATTTAAAGTGTTCAAATGATAATTTATTAAAGTGAAAATCATATGGAATAGCACTAAGTAGGGTATAACCCTTTTTTTTTTCTTACGTAGGATTTCCAAAGTCATTGCCCTATCATTATTATAAAAAATATATATTTTTTAAAACTTTCATTATTACAATTTTGCATACTATAAATAAGTATATGACAAGTGGGAATAAGTAGGAAAAGAAAATTAAAAAAACATAATAATAAGGCCAAACAATTTATATAACATACAATTATATCTCAATTGTTTTTGTTTTTATATTCAAATACTTACATCATGACTACTTAAATAATAATAATAATAATACTCACATCATGACTTCGCCTTCATAGATGTTAGTACCTTCTGGTATTACCTGGACGTTAGCAAGAAGATAATATGTTGGAAACATACTTGCACAAGTCTCAATGACTGCCAAGTCTCCCCACCAAATTTTATTCTTAATTTGAATGAGCAGGAGATACTGATTGAATCTTGTTCAATAAATTTGCATAATAAGATTAAATTAGGGTTTTTAAAAGATGTCTTTTTGTCTGGCATCGTTGAACATGAAGGGCTATGGCAGAGAGTCTTTATATGTTTGAGATCAAGAACTTGGCGATTGAGGAGAGCACCAATCCTCCCTCGCAGATTGTTGACTGTGAAGCCGCCTGAATTGGGAGGCAATCGTCTACCATTAGAACAAAGGTTTCCACTTTGAAGAGAGCTCTAATAGTTCTAGTTGAGATAGGGAGATTAGATTGATACTGAGGATCTAGAGCCCATGTCAGAAGTTCTTCTCCAGGGAAGTCACCAACCCCGAGATATTCAAAGTTGAAGAAACAAGTTCTTCCACCATTGGTCGTCATAGTCAATAGCTTGGGAGCATGTTGTTGTTATATAAAAGGAAAAAATTGATTGCTGGTAGAAAAAGCATATTTTTTCAAAGGATGAAAGGTCTGTAAATTAATTTGTACATGTAAGACTTCGGTCCTAGTGATGATACATGTGGGATGGTTGTTTTAGACTAGTGATTGAAGGGAGATAAAAGATACATCAGAATTTTGTTCAAGAAGTTTGTTCTATAAATGAACTGTATATAGAATCAAAAGTGAACCTTTTAATTTAAAAAATGATTTCATTATTGTTCATCGTAATAAAATTTGCTGCTCATAAAATTTTAATTGCAAATTATTTCAAAATTATCAAGTGTGAACAGCCTAATTTACAAATTTTTTCCTTTGTTCATGCTTATTGTAACTTTTAAGAATCAAGTTTTATTGTTCTCATTAAGTGAATATTACTCTAAGTTTTGAAAATAGTAGTAAAAAAGAGTTATTTCCGTAATTTTTTCTAATAAATTTTTGTTAACATCATCAATATACAATCACAATAAAAGTTAAATTTTTTTAGCAACATCAATACATGTGGATTTTGAAAATGATAATAAAAGTTAAGTGTTTTTAACATCAACAATACATGGGATGCTTTCATGAACTAAATACTTTAAAAAATATCATAAAAAATTATGGAATTTTTATTATTTGGTTTATGAACATTGAGTAGTCAGCACCACCTACCAACGGACACATACAATTCATTTCTTTTCTTTGCTCAATTTCTACAAAATCACAACTGTTTTGAATCGCCAAACAAAGTGAATCCTAGACAATTAGCTTAGAAGCAGCATGTGCTATGCCTCTCTTGTAACGATTCTATCGTCTGCTAAATTTTTCCCTATATGTAATAATCACAACGAAACACACCTGTAAATCTTCTTATACTAAAATCTCTTTTCAATCGAGATGTTGAAATAAGTCGAGACTAACTATTATTGACTGGCAGGCAAGATATATGCAAGTCAGAGATATTGTCTCAATGTTTGCGGTTGTATATATGTTTTATAGTGAAAGGTTTTTGATATTTGCGGTTTGCTTCTACGGTGTCTTGGATGATATGTGAAAAATGGTAAGATTGATCATTTATATGCCCATTTTTCGTATCCATGTGCCAAATAATACTTTGAGTTTCAATAGTACCTTAAAAGACTATCACAATTATCTTTGTATATTAAAACATTAAAGTCTAGAACTAAACAGCCTTAAAATAGTTTAAGATACATGATATATACACGATATAATCACGTAATTCAAGATATAATAATGCTATATGATTCAAATAATATGAAGAAATTAATTAAATAATCAATAACATTCAGTCTTCAGGTACTACTAAGTTTCCCCTTCTTGATATAAAAAAGCGTGTCATAAACAAGCCATGCAAAGCTAAGGAAATGATCTCGATCCAATCCCTAGTTATAACGGCCCCAATAAGTATGATGATACGTTACATAATACCAAGCTGAAGTTTTTGCTTACACTTGTTTTAGATTGCTAGAATCACCTTCTGTGTGGTCGAACTAGGCCGCTGATTGCCTTCTAAGCGACCTTAGCCAAACTTATTTCTTCAGTGTCTGATGACTCACATCCCATTTGGTTGAACCAAGCCGTAGCCTCCTTTTTTAGTGACTTCACAGCGGAACTGACTCTTAATTATATTGTCATTTTTCGTGTCGGAAAATCTTGCCATTTTCATTAAGCACCCACTTAGTATCTTAGCTTCTGTTTTGATTCTGTAACAGTCCATCAAGTTCCCTAACTTGAAATCGTACTACATTTTGTAATATAATGCTTTATCTATGTATTTATCGAAGTCGTCCACTTCTATGTCAGGATCATAAGACCTCTTTGCCAATTCCTTAGTGAAGGATTTTATGGCAGCTATAGGGGGCTTGATGTCCTTAATCGCCCATAAAGCTTTCCAAGGACACGTTTTGATTCATAGGTGAATTTTTCTTCTTATTCCAAGAAATCCGGGTACCATTTGATGTGTAAATCCTGAGGTACTTCAGCTACCACACCAGTTTTCGGGAAGTCCACAACGATAGAGGCTAGGTGTGCAAGCTTCCTACATGCAAGACTCATGGCCTTGTTCCTCTCTTTGTCTGCAAACACCACATGGGCACTGCAGATGATTCCCAAGCTGTCATTTATCGTGTAGTCCACGAAATACTCTTCTACGTCCTACAACACACCGTTAAATATGTCAAGACAAAGATGGCATAGAGTTTGAAAACAGAATCCAGAAAATCACCTCAATTGTAACACCATTCTCTGAAACCTTAGGTGTTGCTGGTGTATAGTCCATGGGCAGAATCTGGCAAGGTGGAATGAGATCAGGATCTCAACACACAAAGTAGATATCTCCATCCAGATCACTCCCCAGAATATTCATCCGTATGAGGTCTAATTAACAATATAAGTTGTGTTAGTAACCCAAATTTCCACATAACATGAAAGATGATGCATGAAAGAGTTTTACCTATAGATTTAAAAAGCGCAAAGCGCACCGAGATGTAAAGGGGCCATGGAGCTCGAGGGTCAAAGTGCGCCTTTTCGAGCCAAGGTGTACCTCTTATAAAAAAAAAAGTTTAAAATATTATAAATCATAAAATTGGGATCTTTTTACACATGTATATGTAATTATAGGATTTTTTATTTATTATTCAAATATGAGAGTTTAATTGGGTATTTTATAATAATTTAGAGAATTATTTACAATTTTTTTAGGTTTAATTAGGTATTTTATCATAAATTAGGAGGTTACTTGCAATTTTCCTATACTATATATTTAAATGTTGACAACCAGAAAACCCTAATAACCGACACTTTCCTCTCTTTCTCACCCGCTCCCTTTCTTCACCCTCTTTTTTTTTGCCTTTCTCTCTCCTCACCATCTGCAACCAAGCAACCACTACCTTAGAGTGCCAATTTTGGCAACTAGAGTGTCATCGTGAGGAAAGGCGAGAGGATCGATGATAAGAAGGTTGGTTTCAAGGTTATTTTGTTGGTTTCATGGCTATTTGGCTGGTTTTAAGGTTGTTTTTTGCCTTTCTCTCTCCTCACCGTCTGCAGCTGAGCAACCACTACCTTGGAGTGCCAATTTTGGCGACTGGAATCTCGTCGTTAGGAAAGGGGAGTGGATCGATGACAAGAAGGTTGGTTTCAAGGTTGTTTTGTTGGTTTCATGGCTATTTGGCTAGTTTCAAGGTTGTTTGGCCAGTTTTACGATTGTTTGGCTGGTTTTAGGGTTGTTTGGCCAATTTCATGTCTATCTGACTGGTTTCAATAGTAATTTTACCAGTTGTGGTGATCGATTTTGGCAACTAGGTGGTCAAGGTGAGAAAAGAAGGGCTCATCGGCTGAGAATAAGCAAGAAAAAAGTAGAAAAATACTTAGCCAGCCTTTTATTTTGCCCAAGCGTGCCTAGGCACCTTTTGGGCTTCTAAGCCTCGCCACTCCCTAAACCTAGGCTCGCCTTTTAAAACTATGGTTTTAACTTTTTCTTTTGCAAGGAAAACAATGCATTCGACCATGTGGTGCAAAGCAAGCATGTCCACAGCCACTAAAACATGCATGTCTCCAAGGTGTAGACATGGGTTCTTGGCAACAACTACCCTGCCCTTAACAATATTGTATTTGCAATAGAAAATTTTTAATCTTTTTTTCCATCAATCAATGAATTTGGGTTGTAATTAAGGGCAAGGTCAATGACTTGAATTTGGGTTACAATTAAGGGCAAGATCAATGACTTGAATTTGGGTTACAATTAAGGGCAAGGTCAATGACTTGAATTTGGGTTGCAATTAAAGGCAAGATTGGTTCAAAATTTCTTAAATTTGGTTTGCAATCAATGGGAAAATTGGTGGAAGTAATTTTGAAGGAATATATATACATATATATTACAAGTACACTTAAAAATTTCACATTCATTTAAATTAAAAGATTTTCTTATATTTAAACATAAATCTAAGTTCAAACATAAATTGAAACCTATCCATATACTTTAATTCATACATAAACTTAAATTCAAGTGGATATGATATATGAATCTAATAAATTTTTAATTTAAACATAAAGTATGAACACCAAAATAACTTGACATAAAATTCATTAAGATTTATGCAACATTGCTAATGTATTAAAAAAATCATTTAAAATTTCATTCGAATATCTCAATTTTCTATGGTCATAGTTTGCTTCCAACGCAAACTATAACTACAAAATTAGACAAATAAAACAATCAAAATTGATTTAGGAATGTTGCTTGTAATCCTAAAGGACCAAAACAACATTCCAAGGACATAAATTCAAGTAAAAAATAATAATAAATCAAGCAAGCATGTAAAGCTCAGAATTTGCTCTTTTTTAATAAATAAAATTTTTTCAATAAATAGTAATTCTGTACGAATAGTGTTTCCGTGTAAGTAGTATTTACGAGAGAATTGTGATTTTTGGGGAACGGACCCCGAAAAGAAATCATAAATTTCTAGAATAGGTAAAGGTACTAAAAAAAACTTAAATTGATCAAAAATGAGTTCATACAAATAGATTATAAGTGATCCAAAGTTTATTGGACAAAAATACCCTTTCTAATTTTAGTACCGTACATATGCCTTTTATTTATGGAGTAGTAAAATAAAATAGGTTTTAGTGGTTGGATATGTAATCAAATTCTAGTAAAATTTCTAGATGTGTAAATTGAGTTATAATAAAATTCTCAGATTGACCGAAAATGATTTCGAATACGAAAATTTGAAAGTATAAAAGGATGTATGAAAATAGGACACATGGCATGAAGAGAGAGGAAGAGGGAGTGCATGTGAGACAAGTGGCAACGAGAAAGCATAAGTTGGTGACAAGTGGCAAAAAGTATAGCAAATTGTTGACAAGTGTAATCAACATATGAAGCATATATAAAGTTAAAATCAAACATGAAAATGAAATGAGAAACAAGTGATGCATCTAATCAAACAAGAGAGTGGAATGGTGTTCGGTCACAAGAAGAGAAGTTTGGTCGAGAGGTGAAGAAGCAGAAGACAATTGCTGGTTCAGAGGTTTTGGAAGTCATTTTTGAAAGATTTCAACACATGCAAGAGGTGTATACAAGCCTAGAAGTGTAATCTATCCGTTTGAAGTCAATTTGAAAAGGTAAGGATTGAGTTTCCATGAACTAGTTTGTTAAAATTCTTGGATTTATAGTTTTTGATGAGTAGGTTGTGAATTTATGTTTGGGTGTTATGTTGCATGTGACTTTAGTGTGAAAATTCCAAGAAAATTGGTTTTGTTATGCATGTAAATCATAGCCAAGATATGTGTTGGTGGTTCAATTTAAGTTTAATTGTTTTGCCATGAGATTTGATGTGATTTAGTGTAAATTTATGTGAAAAACTTGATGAAATATTAGTATGGTATTGCATGTAGTATTCAACCAAGAGGTGTTTGAAATGGTTCAAGTTGAACTTAACTTCTTTGAGTGATTTTCATGCATGAAAATGTGTTAGAATGTTAAGATTTGGTGTTGAAATGAGAAGCAAAACTAGAATATATTGTCATACTATGTTCAGCCATGAGGAGTATAAAGTGATGGAAAATCATTTTTAAATGTTTTGAATGATTTTATTGGTTATGTTGATGATAAATTTAACATGAAAATTAAAAGAAATTCATTAGAATGTCAAATGGCTACTTTACAGTCAAACTTTGCTTAATTACAAAGGTGTGTTGTTTTATGAATTGGATTTGCATTTACGCCCCTATACATATATTTAAATGTGATTACGATGAGAAAATTTAATAAGATTGATGGTATAAAAAAATGGTCAAAGTTCGGCCAACATAGGGGAGAATGATTAAAAAAAAAAAAATCATTTAATACGTTAGTGTGAATTTAGGCTTCATTTGACGTGTTACAATGTTTAGATATTTAGAATTTCGAATGGAACGTATACGGGAATAATTAGGACAGTTATGGCTTGGAAAAAGGGGAGTTTCGAAATCTTTGCGTAGTGAATCGTTTTTGTGTTGATGCAATGACTATTGAAGTGTATATGAGAATGCATTTGGTTGCGACATTACCTAAAAATAAAATATGAAAATATGTAGGTAACACGAAGGCAAGGACACCTGGAATTATGAATTATCATGAGCTAGGAAACTGTGAGGATCCTTTCAAAATGTTTTGATGCAATAGTTTTCTATTCATTATAAATTTTACGTGTTAAATTTAAATTCATGCTTTGAATGATTGAAAGCTAATTTTTATCATAAATGAGTTGTAATAAATGAGTTGTAGCAAGAAAACCTCTTATATGAATTTTAGAAAGTTTATGTGAAATATGGATTAAATGATAAAAAGCAGCATATATGAAAACATTTTAATAAGCCTATGGTAACAATACCCACTAGGGATGGTGGTTCGTCCCATCCAGAATAGGTATCTCAGATAAATATTACCAGTGAAGAGTACCCTGACGTGTATGGCAATGTCAGGGTATCTATCACTAACAGCGGGAGGAAACCCATGGGAGGGACTATGTCAGTTAATCCAGTTTAGTGTGTTGCTCATGCACGTATAGAGGTATATAATGGCTAGCTCCCAGTAGTGATATGCTACGTGGAACCAGACATATGGCCAAGGTCATATGGGGTTCAATTCAGAGTAACCTAGAGTGCCATATGATATTTAGGTGCCGGTGATTAGCTTATTTCGCAAAAAAAAAAAAAAAAATTATATTACCACCACCATTTACAATTTTACAGTAAAGATGAATTAATACAAACTGCTATATTTTCAAATTTGAAAAGTGCATTCAGAATAGTTTTCTGAAAACAGGTAATTCACTTTTCAATGTGTAATTGAATTTAAGTTTTAATACGCATGATTTATATTTTTGTTAAATGCTTATACATGTGTTTGATACAGATGAGGTTTTCAGAAAATGCATTTCAATTGTATAGTATTGAAACAGTTGTGAAATATGTTTTAAAGTTTTTTTTTAGGGAGGCTTATTTTCGAAAGCATGGTTTAAATAGAAATATATGACCCTTATTGAGCTCGTTTAGCTCACTTTTAATTTTATGTTTTATAAATAAAATCTCCCAAAAGTAAGTACAGGTGCAAGTGTTTCCAAAACAAAGACTCCAACCTCAAATTAGTCGAACGTTGTTGTGTGCTACTGTGAAATTTTGTTTATACAAGTATGATATTTTTGTTTTTGAAAGCCTGTGTGATAACTTTGTATTTAAATGTATGAAATTTTTAGAAAACATGTTTATGCATTACTTGTTTATGATTTTCAAGTTATCTTTCAAATTGAAGCATGTTTGTTGTTGTTTATGAAAAGTGAAAAGAGGGTTTGAGGCCTGAAAATTGAGAATTGAGTTGATTTAGAAGTGTACAGGTTTTGATAAATTTTTACAAGGTGAAATTTTTAGAAAAACAGTCGTTATACCGCCAGAATTTTTATAAACCCTGTTTTGTAAATGTAATTTAAAAAGAAAAAGTTTCCACCTATTTCCGCTACAAAAGAGATTCTAAAAAGTTATAAAAAGGATTTTCAATAAAAGATAAAGATTTAGCTTCATAGAAACCTTTCAGTCGGAGTAGATCTCGACTGAAAGGTCACCGTGGGATTGCCGGGCATACTACCTTGAGTATGGGAATCGGGGTCCGTCAAAGCATATCCAATTTATCTCCATGAACAATTTCATGCACTCAAACCATCTTCTAAGGTTATTTAGCCTTTTTGAAATTATACGCTTTATAAATTTTGTACCAACTCTAGATAATTATTTACTACATACCAATAAAAAGGTTCAACCTAGGCAGGTTCACATTACAAAAAGTTTTTTTTTTCCTCCTTGTATTCCAATTATTTTTATGTTTTAAGATATTCAGTCATATTATAAGAATATATATTGCTCATAGCAAGGATTCAACACAACGGGCGAGTTTATTGATCAAGAAACAAGGAGAGCCACACATCCATTGAGCAGGCATCCTAGTGTGGTATCAGAACATATCATATTGAGATGAATCATGAACAGTAATAACCTATAAGCCAAATGGCCCAAATCTACTATGAGTTTCAAAATTGTCAAAGAGTTTATGCAAAATGAATCTGAAACAATGGACGATCAGAAAGAAAATTCATCTCCCAAGCAGCATAATCATTAAATTAGATATTAGAAGAACATATTGGCATACTCACAAGCATGAAATGGCCCAAATCTACTATGAGTTTCAAAATTGTCAAAGAGTTTATGCAAAATGAATCTGAAACAGTGGACAATCAGAGAGAAAATTCATCTCCCAAGCAGCATAATCATTAAATTAGATATTAGAAGAACATATTGGCATACTCACAAGCATGGCTAGGGCTGTTGATGGTCCATATACTCCGATAAACATGCAGAAATTGTTAAAATTATTCTCCAGAACATCATCCTGATCGACAAACCATAATTATTCGAATTAGAAACAGTTTATGGAAATATAAAGAATTGTCTCTAGTTAGAACCTTGTCAATAAATGAGCTCACCTCATAGTCAAATCTACAACATCATCAAGTAACTTGGTACTGAGAAAAAGATTATGTTTGCAACAGACATATATACACATAACACAACAAATGATAGCTTCAAATGTTAATTATCCCAGTAACAGCATAAGTATTTGAGAAAGAGTCACAAACATGTATAAATTGAAAAGAGACCTGAATAACAGAGAAGAAAGTACTTACAGATCATCAGATATTTCTACCAGAAATTCAGATATTGAAAGAAACTCCATGTGCAAGTCATTCACCTTCACAATAGCTTGAAAGAGAACTATTAAGCCTTAAAGAAAGGTATACCAGCTCTAGCACACTTGAAAGAATAATAGAACTGTTACGTCACACTACTAGTCACAATATAAGCAAATTATAAGTCATGTCAAAAAAGGTTACTTTTAGGATCACACTGCACTGAAGTGTTGGATCATTTCGTTTAGAGAAATATTGTGAGGGAAAAAGATAGAAAAAGAGATATAGTTCTTATTTTTCTGAAAAGAGAAAATCAACCATTATAGTTTTTATTTTTTAGAGCAACATATTAGTTCATAAATTCAAAGTATATTTAACATTATGTAAAAAGGCTTTCAAAAAAAAAAAAAAACATTATGTAAAAAGGAAATCACCTTTTCTAGTCTCAACTGATACAGAAGAAGGTTTAGCACCCAATAATTGAATGATTTTAACTGGACTGCCCTCATCATATCTTCAATGGAGATGTGGGGAACAACATTTTTATTACAACATCTAGGAAGAACATCCATGAGCATGCCTAGCTATTCTTGTAACTAATAATCTCATATAACTTCAATTTTGAATAAGTAAAAAACAAAAATTAAAATTTAACCATTTAAGTATATCAAAGAAAGTAAAATTTGTAAACAAATTTAAGAAAACCATAGAAATCAATTCACATGTGCATTAATGTTCACTCCAAATTTAATTCAGTAAGTGAGATTAACAGGAGAACGTGGATGCAAAGTTATAATAGCAAGCAACAAGGTCTACTGAACTATATATCATGTAAGACAGAATGTAAGAGATCAACATGGTTATATAGACTCTTTTTAACTCGAACCCAATCTTTAGTCACACCAATTCCAGGTGATTGCAATAGCAGATTATTTAGACTGGACAGAGGAATGTGCAAGATTGATTTGAATATTGCTGATCCCCTGCCTAATTGGTTTGAGCATGATTTAGAGGAAGATGGAACATATTTAGCTTTGCCCCCTCCCCTCAAAACAAGCTATTCTTGGGGACACTAGAATATATTTATGATATGATATTTAAATACTTCCACAACACCCAAGAAGGTTCTTGAAATTTAGAACAGAAATCTTACACAGTATCCCATGAGTTTGTTAACCACTTCCCTCTATTTTTTTATCCAAAAAATATAACTTGCCTTCTTCAAAAAAAAAAATTATAATCAAATTCTCATATCATCGACCATTCAAGAGAAGATTCCATTCACTTGTCCTTTTAAGTACATTTGAATATTGTCACGTCATTTGGGTTACGCAACACACCTACTACATTTTAAAGATGTAAGATGAGTAAAGCAATTTTTGGGGTGTTTGTAGATCAATATTAAGGTATAATTTTGGTGAGTGTCTAGACTACTTAACTTTAAAATTAGTAAGGTGTAACCCCAAAAATAGAAAAACTTCATTTTAGTTCTCAAAGTTTTAAAAAATATCAAGTTTTTAAAGCTCTTTTGGAAACAGTTCTTTTCATCCATAACTTTATCAAAACTCTTCAAAAAAAAGTCCAATCCGTTAATCAATTGATAGTCAACAGTGACTTTAATCCATTTTTAATAACTTAAATTCAGAGACATTTTAGATAATTTAACTTGTAAATTCTTTGTTTTATTATGAAAATCTAGTAATTTACATGAAACTAACAACTATTAAGGATAAAAATATTTTTTTATGCGTTTTGTTAATGTTGACCGTTAGTTGATTGACGGTTCCGAACTTTTTTGAAGAGTTTTTGAAAAGTTAGAGATGAAAAGAGCTGTTTTAAAATAGTTTTAAAAACCTAATATTTTTCAAAACTTCAAGGACTAAAATGAAGTTTTTCCATAAAAATCTTGTACCTCAAGCTGGTATATACAACTACTCATAATCTAGATGTCTCTACTCATTCAATAACGAAGGCAAGACAAACTTCTCTTCTTCATGTAAAACTATGGTGGCTCTCTACTATCATGTCTTATGTTTCCAATGGATTTGTCAATGAAAGAGCCCCAAAAGTTTAATAGAGTTCTAGCCCTGTATTGGACATTTTTATGCTTCATTTATTACAAATTTTGGCTAAAGTATAATTGCAGTTTCTCTTTTTTATCAATAGCCTCCTACACCAAAAAGAAGTAGGCATCGAACTTCAAAAAAAAAATTTCAATGAATTTACGTAAATAATTTTAATTAAATTAAAGTCATACAAGGAAAAAATAGCTAGGATTGAGATATGTTGGCTCCAGAGGTTAAACTTTTCATCATTTTGAATTGAGGCGGCCGCCTTGATCGCCTCAAGGCATCCGCCTCCCCTCGCTTTTCATCTTTTAAAACATTGACTCTTTCAAATGATTATTCCTTGGGGCTGAAAACAGTGCCACTAAAACTACAAGTAATAGACTAATACAACCTTTATTTCAAAAAAAAAAAAATTGTCTGCTCAAGGCGCAAACATATATAGAAACAATCCCCAGTAAAAAAGATAAGTTAGCACGAATATGATCCGTCTACACAAATGAGAGTCCAATGATATATGTACCTCCTGTTTACTCCTTAATTGACGGCAGAGCTTTCTTTCGGGAGTGCAATACTCTGATCCACATCTAAATTCTTCTTTGATCCTTTTCCATTACTCAACGACGATATAAATAAATAAAAATAAAATAAAATAAAATAAACATTCAGATTTCCTTCTATGCAAAAGAATACAATTTAACTGATATGTTATACCTTTCTGTCAAAAGGCCACGTTGTCCAAGTAGATACAAAAGTGGTCTGAATGGATCACTTTTGGACACGTCCATTAACTTTGCAACGTGGCTACGATTAAATTCATGCATCAGAAATGGAATTCCATAGGCTAGATTGGAGCTTACTAACAAGTTACAGATAATCAGTAGTTGGTGCTTCCAAAGTTCTTAAAACTAGCACCTCAAATCCTCTTCTGAAGCAGTGATTCCATCAGTTGGCATATCAAGTATCTTCTCTTTAAATCTATTCAGCATTCCAGCTGCGTTAAGAAAACTATCACTATTAGGAGACATAGAAACGAAGCAAGCATGATAGAAAATCAAAGATTTGCTGGGGCAGAACTGAGGCTACTTGACTTATATATTTTGTTTGTCTAGACAAGTATAGGTTTACAGCAAGAAGAAAGAAGAAGAAAAACCAATGCTTCCTATTGAAGTGCATATAAGTAAGTACATGAGATCCTCACTAAAATTTTGCAGCATTTATATCTCAGCAGCCACACTTCAAGTTTAACAAAGCTAATCAACTAAGTCGCAAACTTTCTCATCTATTTAGATTTTAGATAATTAGAGTTTTCAATACTCCTTTTCAAGATTGATGCATGATAAATATAACTTTCCATGAATGAAAGCACTGGCAAATAGTTGAATATTGCTTGTGGACTGTTAGCATCCATTCCATGAAATATCTGCACTGTTTATTAGACAAAGTTCATTTCTAAAATTAGCTAATCCCAATCCCAAAATACTAACATATTTAATCCAACCCATAGCATTGTTTGGCATCATCAAAAGCACTTCAAAAAAAGTCAAAACTAACGTGTGTACTCTTAGAAATAACTTCCAATTTTTGAAAGCTCTTCCTTCATAAGCCAAGTTCTTTCTTTCTTTTTCTTTTTTTTTTTTTTTTTTCCTTCTTCTTTCTAAAACACGAAGCTAAATTTACTAGTTTCTTGAAGAAGAGTTTCCTACAAAGCAAGGAAAACTGTTTTGTCATTTTGACAAATTTTTTGTATTGATAATTTTATCCTTTTCTCTACTAATAATAAAAATCCAAAATTTCAAAAGCTCTTTTGAAATATATTATATAAAAGCAATGAAAAAACTCGGACTTTTACTTCTCTTGCTCTACTGACAAAAACCAAAAATAAAAGCTATGCTAAACAAGAGCTTAATATATAAAATAATGCATCAAACGTGGTAGAGTAGTTCCAAAAGGAGAAAAGTGCTCACGAAATCCTCGGGCGTAGAATTTGCTCGCTGCATAGCATCCAGTCCAACCATAGCCATGTCTCCACAATTGGAACCATATTCACTCTCTTTTTGAACATTACTTCTAACAATACAGTTTGCAGTAAATTGAAATTTGAAAATTGAGATTTGTGAAAGCTAGTGCGAGAAAGAAAGCGTGATTTTATATTATACCTTCTTGACTAGTCCACCGGGATGCTTCTTCAAGAAACGGAGGTGTAATCTGCAAGAAACAAATAGCATAACATAAGCAGAATCAATTTTGATTATAGGAGAAGTGAAGTGAAAGCGAAGGCTTACTTACGTTGGGCGAGTGTTGAGAAATCAAGGTGCATTTGTTGTCCAAGTCGAGTTCACCACACGGCTGTAGGAAGAGGAGGGTGAGATTAGCGAGGAAGCGATTGGCGTTGCCGTTGTTGGCATAAAAGCCACGCGATTGCATGAATGACAATGTTCTCTGTTACAGCATTTTGTTGATGGTCGAACTAGGTCTTTTCCTCAATCATGGGAAAATTACAATGAAGGCCTGGACCTATTGGGTTATTGCAATGACAGTGCAAATTTACCCTCTATTACACTGAGGTACCTTTGACTGTACTTGACTAACGTTGAAATAACGACAAAGTTAGCACCACAAAGGTAAGTTGGTCTTTTTCTATTTAAAAAAAATTGTAAATAAATAAAAATAGCAATCATTTGCCAGATCACATTCAAGCTAAGAAATTATTAAATGATTAGTAATATTAATATTAGTAAACAATAACTGAATAAATAGAATTATATAATTAAAGAAATAAAAATAGAAATAATTTGGAAGAAGATTCGGAGATTTTTCTAGATCCTTCATGAGATCAAAATGATCTCATAACTTTTTTTTTTTGAATAAAAAAGGAAATGAAACTTAAATTTGGATGGAGCTTTAGATGTATTTTTTTCCAAACCTTATATTGCATTATCTTGTCATATGGAATATATATATACATATATATATATCTATTTCTTGAATCAACTCATAAGCATCACTCAACCTCTCAAAAACCTCACCCAACCTCTCTGCAACCTCCACCTTTAATCTATCAAAAAACTCACTCCCTAACAAATCAACAATTATCATACCAAACCCCTCTAGAGTTCAAATACTCAATAGCTGAGATTGAGCCCATGAATAATCAAGTTGTTCTCAAACTTGGCAACAATTTCATAAGTGAAAAGCTCGATGGGTGGCAGAACATTCTAACTAGTTTAGACCTTGATGATGCAACTAGAAGAGTAGTGTCAATGGAAAGAGTTAGGGAGGCTGAGAAACCATTGTTTTGAGATGTAAGAGAAAAAGAGAGAGAAGAGGAAAATGATGACTGGAGTTATATAAGAGAGAGAAAGATAGAGTCAGTGAAGTACAACCGGAATGCAAATAGGTTGGTATGGCAGTAAAAGTTAGGAAAGTAAAATTGTTTCCCATGAAGAATTTTGTTTGAGAGAAGGGATAAGGGCATTTTTAATAAAGATTTACACCTCCAAATCTAAATCTTTTTCATTGTTCTCAAGTGTTTTTTATGTATTTTTTTAATTTGTTAGGGAATAAGTCTTTAAATTGTGTACAAGCTTAATTAGAAAGGATTCAATATGAAATTAAGTTAAAGAAGTGTTGTGTTTGGGTTTAGTGAAAAAAATGGCATAATCATGGATTTTCATGCTTGAAAGATGGGTTGATTTGTGAGAGCTCCTACAAAGTCATCAATTTGAGCTGTAACACCCTCTACTTGATTCCTATTTAGATAGAAACCCGAGTCGGAGGATGCTACCTTAATCAGTGTATTCGTTATTAATTTACATATATGCACTACAATTTTTTTTTTCTCAAAAATCTGACAGAGTTTCCTTTATTTTTTTAAAAAATCCAAAGTTATAAAAACCTGCAAATTTCAAAAGCAAACACTTCTAAAATACATTCATTTTCTCAACTTCCATTTCGGATTCTCCGTCCGACTCCAAAATCACTCCACCACACAAACATTTATAAACACAAACTTTAATAAAAATCATCCTAATCGAAATTAAATACTAATTAAACAATAAATAAGAGTTTCTTTACAAAATTACTTTACACACCCATAAACTTTTCTACAACTTATACATCCTCATTTATAAAATCACGTAAATCCATATATATGTACATGTATTTCCATATATTTTAACATCACTATACAATACTAAACGTAGAACTACCAACTATGAAGGGAATGTGACTCGCGAAAAACACAACAGATGTCTTCTTGTCAACCTTTATCTGTAGCGCCCAAAATTTCAACCTAAGCGTGGAAAATCTAACGCGCTAAGTATTTCTATTTAGTGGGTGTGTACTAAATTTAAATTTCATCAATTTCAAAAATACAAGATTTTAAAATAAGACTTCACAGTTGTCAAATATTGATAATAAATCATAAAGAAATCAATTTACTAGTAAATGCATATATATGAAATGCTTAGAAGTCATTTTTCAAATATGACCCTACAAAATCAAATTTCACCATTTTCATATATTCGTAAGGAAACGAAATAAAAATTCAATCTCATTTCATTAAAAAAAAATTATCGTGTTGTCAAATAAAATTCTCCATATCTCAAACTTTTATCATTTCATCAAAATTATGTTATTGTAATACAAAATTTCACAATTTTTAAGCTTTTATCAAAATTCATAAATAACTCTATTTATTAATAATTGCATATATAAAACACATGAAATTTGTTTTCAAGCATATTAAGAATTAAATTTCCAAAATGCTCAAACTTTTATTACAATTCACAATTACGTCAATTTATCAGAATTTCATATAAAACAAACATTTTAAATTCTTCATTTCACAAAAATATCATAGGATAACACAACTTTTTTACGTTTTTCTCAAAATAATAAAATAATACGTAAGAAAATCACTTTATTAATAAAAACACATATACATAAAAGACATTCTCAAACATATC
Source organism: Litchi chinensis (assembly GCA_019925255.1). Classification (NCBI taxonomy): domain Eukaryota; kingdom Viridiplantae; phylum Streptophyta; class Magnoliopsida; order Sapindales; family Sapindaceae; genus Litchi; species Litchi chinensis. The sequence goes on from CM034467.1 coordinate 3,414,676, forward strand.
AACACAATTTCTTCCAATTTCTATAACAAACCTCAACGAAAGCACATACTAACAATTACGTATATAAAACCCATAATAATCGTTTTTCCATATAGTCACACGATTTTCATTTAATATATATATATATATATATTTTCTCAGATACAAGTGATAAATCATTATTTTACAATTTTCGAACTTTTACAGATAAATTTATAAAGAATTCAGATTTTCATTCACTACACGCATAAACACATTTATTTTCATTTTCAAACATGTTAGCACAATTTTTCTTTAATAATATTCAACACCCTTTGTAAACACTGACACAATACCATGAACTGAAAATCGGGTTTCACGTTTCTCTCGGCATCGGACACTCGGTGACTACCCATCGGAGCACGTTTCATATAATACACAAATTCCGGGACCAGACACTCGGTGCCTCGTAAGGTCCATGAATTTCGTATCAACATATATAAGCAAATCGATGCAGTATTGCTATAATCACCCTATTGGTATGTCAACTACCAATCCCTGCCTACCAATGTTCAGGTTTACTCGGGCCCTTATAATTTCATTTATTATCAAAAATTTCATATTTTCATAACTTTCCTTTCTCAATAAAAATTCTTATTTGGAAAAAATCTGAACACTTTTTCAATAAAAGAATATATATATATATTCTTATTTATTCGAAGTATCATTATAAACATCACAACATATCATTTCTTATTTAAAAGTTACTCATCAATCTCATCAAAACTATTGTGCCCTTCTTTCGATATATCTTCGGTCAAGGCACTAATTTGTTCATTACCTTCCATTTGTTTTCGTTTATTTTCCGTTTTCATTCGAAAGTATTAAAATCACATTCAAACAAACTTTTATTACAATTTATCAAAATAATATCATAATAATTTCTTTTTCTTTTTTTTTTCGAACCGTACACACTTTTTCACAAACTTTTCAAAATTTAAATATCAAATACTACAAAAATCATTCATAACATAATTCACACATTTTCACGGAATCTATTTAATTAAAACATAATAAAATCATATACTAAATTAAACAAAACCTCTACTAATAAAAATGATTTTTTAAAGTAAGTATACACTAACCTTTTGGACCTCTTTCTATAGTTTATCCACTCACATAATTTCTTTGCTTATTTCTGAATCTAAAACGAGTTATCCTTTGATTTTCTTATCATCCTAAGCCCACCCTAAAATCACACAAAACTTAACTTATGACGGGGCCCTTCCCGAATCCCTCTTTTGAAACCGAGAAAGACCCCGTAGCATGCCAAAAGAATTCCCACGAACCCTATACTCAACCCGGAGGAACCCCGTCAGGCACCGAAAAATCATTTAGCTAGATCTTTTAACTTCTTTTACAATGTGACAGTGATAAAAAATTTTCGATTTTTAATAAAAATTTCGGCAGCATGCCGTCTATTTTCTAAACTATGCCACCCTAAAATTTTCAAATACAGTTTATAAAAACACTTCTAAGACATTCATTTCTCAACTTCCAGAGCCTCTGGCTCATTTCTCATAACACAACCACAAACAGGTGAATAAAATCTTAAAACTAAATTTCAGAAAACTTAAATAAAATATTTTTAACTAAAGCATCCACTATTTCTTTAAAATATTTACAACTATATACATGAACATATACATGATCAAAATAACAAAATATATACATGTAGTAGGTGTCGTCCTATATGTCCGCCTGCACGTCTGAATGAACCTCGTCGGCTGGACGACTAGCTCCTGCGCCTGTAGGAGAATTTTTAAGAAAAACATTTAAAGAAAACTATGAGTATAACTCAATGAATGGTATAATTTATATAAATTAAAATTTATTTCTATATAAAGTATTCTCCCAAAACAGTTTTTAAAACTAAAATACTTTCTAAAACACTTTTTGAAATCTTTTCTTAAAATCTTTTCTAATGCTCGCCTAAATGGTAACCCATGGAATATCTACTCCTGACGTGGTAGCATATAAAATCTAGCTAACCACTAGGAGTGGGAATCTACCATGTGTAGTCGCCGAAAGCGGGCCCACACTGCGGACCGACTACACTACCCTATACATGTATACGGATCACTCATGCCTCACTCACACAAGAGTCGACTAGACTCAAATCTCACTGACTGACTTCCTCTCATCTACCGTATCACGCATAGGGCATTCGGCCGGGTACTAAACTGGGGCTAAGGTAAACCATAGACTATTAAAATTTCTTTTTCTTAATACACTAAAATATTCTAATTCTCAAGGCAATAAGCTTAAAATCTTTAATTCTAGCACATTCTCATATACATAAATAATAAATTAAAATCTTTATGCTATAATTATAATATAAATTCAATTAATAAATGAATAACTATTTATAATAAATTCTTTTAACTTTAAATAAACTTTAAGAAAATATAACTTTTAAAACTTGTATTTCCACTCACAACACGTCCTTGGATAGAATCCGATCCTCCTCCATAAGCCTCTAGAACTCTCCGCTTTTATCCTAAAACATCAAATATCTATTTAGGATCACTTAACTTATTCAAATAACATTCAAAATTAATAAAAATCTCATTTATCTCTATTAATACCCTTTAACGTCTAAACTTTCAGATCTTAATTTCTATTCAATCGTGGTTTTCGAAATTTGTTTTCTCTACATGAAGTCTACTTATTCTTTCCTAGAAATACCTCAGTATACTCAATTTCCTCGTCGGAAGCTCGGAACGAAATTCATTTGATTTCGCTTACTACTAAAAATCATTTTTCGGTTCGAACGTCCGACAACTTCAATAATCAATTCTCTAGTATTCTAACACCCAACCATGATTAAATAAATGGTTTCCAAAGTTAAACGAACGCATTTGAAAGGATTTCGAAAAACACTCTTCAACTAGTCCGTTTAGCTCCGAAATCGATCCTAAACTTTTCGTTTTCGAAATCTAACTTCATAAGATTATTTTCTAACCTCTAAAATACCTATCTAATACCTTAGAATCGAAAACGAAATCGGATCTCCTAAGAACCCATTTTGGCCATTACTTTCTCTCTCTCTCTCTCTCACCCATTTTGCTTTCACCAAATCACTCACAAATCACACCAAAATCATCCTCACAACTCCCTCTTATCATCCTTAAACTCAAATTAGAAAAATAAACAAGAGAGAGAATGGGTTTTCACATAAACTATCAAACTTTAAACTAAAATAACTCACCAAATAGGCTATTTTTTCGCTTCAAATTTGTTGGGTTAGCTAGAGGAGATGACAAGGAACAACTTTCGTGAAGAAACCTTGACGAAAATCAGACTGGATCTTCCTCTTTCTCTCTCTCTCTCTCTCTCTTGCGTCGCACTCTCGATTCTCTCTTTCTCACCCAATTTCTCTTTCTTTCTTTTCTGTGTTTCTCGATCAAATGTCTCCAAATGAGACAAAAATTTACTTGTATATATATTTATACTCAATTATAAATTAGTCCCTCAAGAAAATTTTATTTAATCACCTCAAACTTTCAATAATCTTACTAATGCCCAAAAATATATAATTCATTCCTAATCACTTTGTAATCGTACCGGGGTCAACCAAACGATATCTAACTTGCGATACGAAAATATAATAAACTTCAGATAACACTACTGGAGTTATACGATTCGACCGTAAGTCAATTCGAAGATTTCTAATACCATAAAATAATAAATTTGGGTGAGGGTTTACAATTTATAATTCATAAAAAAATAAATTAATTTTCTGAAATCAAAATCCTATTAAAGTAAATTTACTTATCTGGATAATCGGATACTCAAAATATTTTTCTCTTCTCTTTTCTTCTTCCTTTCCTCCTTCTCGGCTCCTACTATTTTTTTTTCTTCTTCTCCTGCTGCTCGGCAGCTTCTCTGCCTCTCTCATTTCTGCCGAAAACACACACACACACACACATATATATATATATATATATATATATATATGTCCACTGCCACCGCCTTATGCATTCACTTCTCCTTTTATCTCATTTTATTTCATTATTTTATTATTATCATTAATTATTATTATTATTATTTTCTCTAGTTCTGCTGTCGAGATACACCTTCTCTCTCTTTTTATTTTTTTATTTTTTTATGTTTTTATTTTTTTTGTTCTTCTTTCAATTGGCAACCACATTTTATATATATATATATATATTTCTTTTTTCTTTTCTTTCAATGGGACCCACCATCAATAACTAATATATATATTTATTTATTTTAATGGGTCCCATATCATGTACTATTATTATTATTTTATTTCAAAACAATCAACACACCCGTTGATTTTTTTTTTATTGATTTTTTTTCAACACATGTAAATTTTCATTTGAACCCTTATAACATTTTTCCTTTTAATCCCACTTTCTTAATTTCTTTTAAAAATATCCTCCAATAGGATATTTATCCACAAACTTCTGTACTTCTTAAACTAAAATCAGACCAAATTAATAACAACAAATTGAATCTAAATTAATCTCTTGGGTCCAATTAGATTGAGGAGTTACAAAAGTACCATCGTACATATCTTTTACAATTAAATATAATCATGCCCTTTTTAACATCCCATTCTTGATTTTTGATTTTTTTTCTTCCAACTCAATCATCTATCGGTCACAATTTAAATCCTAAAATATATCACACGACCTTTTAAATTCACACTCAATTTATAATTTCCTTATGCCACATGTCACATTTTCATGGTTGTTTGCTTCACATGTCTCCTTTCTTATCTCTTTTGATTGAATTTTTTTAGGACTTTTTCAAAATCCTTTCAAAATTCACCAGGACCTATATTCAGACTGCGTACATACCCCTAGTAACCTCAATGACTCTTAAAAGTTATTCTATGTCCCTTTTTGACTTTCCGTAAATTCACTAGATCGCCTCCAATGATTTTTGGATTGTTCCATTTCAATCCGAATATTCTTCAGAAGTGTCGTTTAAGGTTCTAAAATATTTCTTGAGCATTTTAATACTCATTTTGACACTTCTCTAAATTTTTAAATTTTTTCGAAAATCTTTCTGAATTTCTGATCGGATTCTAAAACCGCTCTATTTTACCTCAAACGAATTCATTTTTGATCCATTTCAATTTCCTTAGAGTCCATTACTTATTTCAGAGCTTTCTGACTTTAGGGTCTGCTTTACGAAAAATTCACTATTCACACGGATACTATTCCATCTGAAAATACTATTCATCCAAAAATCACTATTCATCCTGATATATTCTCATTTCTCGTAAACAGAGAAAAATTCGAGACATTACATGAGCTATGTGGCTACAACCTATCAAATTAAAGCTATAAATGTCTACTATCCATAACAACTGACATTTTGTGAATCGGAGGTCCGTAAAGAAAGATATGACCATTTTAGTGAGCAAGGGTTAGAGCTGGTACGCCCCAACATGCTACCTCACCAACCAATGCGCCCTTGTCATCCAAGCCATGCACACTAGCACACTTACACTCCAAGTAGCATACCAAGAAGTGCCACATGCTGTCAGCCCACTCCAATAACATGAAAGAGAGCATTTCTAATGGCATTTTTTACTTTTCACCCTTTAATACATGTCCTAACTTCCACACCTTTATAAGGGGACCAAAGCTCACATCTTCAGTAGTTTTGAGTGTTTGAGAATGAGGCTCTCATTCTCAAGCCCAAATCACCTTCATCTCACCTTTAATTCTTCACCCACCAACATCATTCACCCATACTTTAAAGAGAATGATTTGCATGAGCAGAGAAGAGGACACAATGGTTCAAACTCGGTAGATAGGAGCTTCATGGATTCGAACTTGGAAGAAGGAGATTTATGGGTAGTTTTCTCAACTTCTCTTTTATATTTATAATTTTTCCATTATATGTAGCCATATTTTATGTTGCGATGGGATGATGATGGATTTTAATTATTAATATTAATAGAGTTTATTATTGTTGCTTGAGGATGGTATGTATATTGAGTTGGGATTTTTAGAACTTAATGCTTGCATGTCATTGGCCACCATATGCATGACTAAAGCTTGTGTGTTAAGACTGATAGGAATAACATACAACATGCTCAATAAAATGCCTACACTAGATTAGGAAAGGGAAACAGGCCATTCATGTGATAGCCGAATCACCATGAGTGCTCGAGTGATAGCCAAGTATCTTATAAGATTACTAATCCAACTAAGGTAATAAATTATCTTGCACCTAATGAGCTCTCATTCATTTGATAGTCATTGGAAGATAGGTGTCGATGGACGAGAGTATGTTCAATGTATTATTGGAAGAGATGTATTGAGAGAATTAGTGATAAACTAGCGACAAATACAACCAATAAATCTACAATGCTTTGATAATTAATGTTTATATTTAAGTGAAATCTAGAATCCTAGCACATTTTACTTGTTTTTATTTGTTTAGTTTCATCTAGGTCATCTAGGACTAGTTTGATAATCGATTCTCACATCCTATGGAAATGATTCCTCAACCATTGTATGACATCTATACAATTCGTATACTTGCAAGGTATTATTATTTAAAATGAGAACTAAAAAGTAACCAACAAGAAGAATGAGTGGGTTTGAATTAAGAATTGAAAATCTAAGTTTTCTATCTGAAGTAATAGAGAAAAGTTTTGGGTGGATTTGATTTTCAAAATGTATTGAAATTGGAAGATTACTTTTTTAATTCTCAAATTTTTTATTTGTTGAATAATTTTCATGAATTTGGATGGATATGATTTTCAGATTGTGTTGGAAGTTGCTATTTTAATTTTTTTATTTGTTAAATAATTTTCATTTATTTGATTTTTCATTATTTTAATGTATTAATTACTTGATTTTTATATTAATTATATATGATAGGGGTGTTTGTGTCATTTCACTCTAAATGAGTGGTCAAATGTTAAGTTTGACTAAGTCAACTAACAATAAGGTATTTATGTGTAGTTTAACCAAAATTCGCACCATCATTGCAATTAACCATTAGGTCCAGGTACTTGGTGTAATTTTCCCTTTAATCATTTCAAAAGGGGGCAACTTTGTAAAAAAAAAAAAAAAAGCGTTTAACTCATTTTAAAAGTGAATTTGAATTTTTTTTAAAATCAAAAGTGATTTGATTAATCCACCAAAATAGAAAATACAAGTTATGTCTCTCAATTACTTAATTGTTTTTACCATGAGACGTGGTCATCTCATGAAAAGTGAAAATCGTTTTTATGATACGGGAACCACGTCTCATGGTAAAAGCATTTAAGTAACTGAGGGACATAGTTTGTAATTAATTGTTTTGGTGAGTCAAAATTAATTTTCTAACATTCTTTTTTTTAAAAAAAAAAAAACAAATTTTCACTTTTCAATATGAGTATTTTTTGAAATTATCACATCATTATATTGAATGAAAATTTATCTATGGAAATATATACATTGTGGTAGTTTAACCATTTGATTATTTATATTTTAATAATTAAATTTCTTCTAAAACAAATATAGTGAATCATCATTGTCCAATTTTATTACAACTAAGAGTGTGTTTAGTATCTAAAAACAATTATAATAGTATGAAATTCATTAAAAAGGGTAAAAACTAAATCGAAAAATGTACTCGTGTCATCTAGTAGAAATTGCCCTTGATACTGGATTGTTTAATTAGTCAGATGTCAATCATAAAGATGAAAAGAAACCTCAAATCACAATGTGATTTATCTTGCTAAAGCACTAGTTTTCTCTAATTTATGTTGGATTGGCACAAGCAGAACAGTAGCATCATCTATGCATGGTTGAACTATTATGTCATCTTCTGTATGTGTGATTTTTTTACACAACACAGAGCACTTATTGCTTCTTTTTCCATACAGTGCTTGCACACCCCTTAACCAAATGCAATGGTCATACTTTGGCCTTATATTGAAACCATCAAGAAGCCGCCAAAGGTAGTTTTTTTTTTTCCTAACTGACAACAACCCTATTAAAATATGGTTTTTGATCTTGGATGAAGTCATGGGTTTGGATCGGCATGAGTTTGGATCATCTTGGGTAGACCTAACTCATAACCCAACAACCCAATATCTTCCACTCACACAACATGATCCAAAAATAGAGCTCACAGAGGAAACACTAGTAAGTCCTTTGTGATAAGGTGTTGAGGCATTCATACAGACAAATATACTGTGTGACCTATAAACAATAATATATATAACGTGGCTTATCTTTCAAATCTCAATTGTACTATTATACAAAAGATTGAAAATTTTATTCATTATCATGTCCTAGATTTAATAAAATTTTATTTGCCTAAGTATATTTAATCCCTTAACATAATATATTCGATCATCTAATATTTTATATCATCACAATTGAATTCCAAATTACAATTAGTCACAACTTGTAACTATATGAAGAAAATAAAATTCATTAAATCTTCCTGTCTCACTTTCGTCCGTCAATCAACAAAAATGACCGGCATTATAGTTATGTCCCATAGGCCACATTATCATATCATAGAAGACACATTAATGATACTAACATCACTTTGTTACTTTTAAACAAAGTGAATGGTCACTGAAGACGTAGGTAGAAGTTTTATAGAACTTCAATTAAAATTAAACAATAAGGAATCAGAGATAAATTCACTCATTTTTAATATCAGTTACAATAAGCACATGCGATATGAAACACATGTTATAGTGAATCTTATCCTTCAATAAGGGTATGTATGTTGTTTATATTAAAATTATTCACTATACAGATCTTAGTTCAGACGCTCTCCTAGTGTTTAATCTGAGTTCCTAAAAGCTCATCATTCTGCCGCATATTATCAAGAAACTCACATCTGACTTAATCAGGTTCTAATAATGGTAGGGATACATCACAAGTGGTTCAATAATTAATTTTAAGTAGAACCTCATCTTAACCACAGTCAATACGACATTTCATGTTTTTCAAACCCTTAAGAGAATAAAATCATTTTTATCCTTTGAAAATATGTGTCTCATTGTTGGTTAATTTTTTTAATAAACCAAATGTTAAACCTTGTTAGTGCATTAATCGTTTGATTGAGTACAACAATAAGCAAAGGTTGATCCCATGAGAAAGTTCAACTTACTTTTAAGTTTATTTAAAACCTAAACTAAAAATAATTAAAATAAAGATAAGGGGTTTTGGAACTGAATTAAAATAGAATTAAATTATGATAAAAAATTAAAATAAAAATAGTTAATAACAAAAGGCTTAGTTAAGACACCTCATCCATCACTAAATAGTCTCTCAATTTGTTATAAAAATTAATAAAACAAGTTCATGATCATGCATAATAAAGATATTCACAACAAAGTATGATTAACATATACTGTATAGATTCTTCCTTAGTTAATATGCAACTCGCATGATGTCTACGCAGATACATGTATTCCTAATTGTAACTTAACATGATGTTTACTTAGATTTAAAAATCGGAATCCATTAAGCATTAGAACAATACGAATATCACACAAATCCTAGAATATGATGTTTATCTTAGATGTTTATAAATTAATGTCCCTCAATTGATTTATAAGCAATTTATTGTTACAAACTAAAAATAGAGGAAATGTCAACAGATGACACTTTCAATTATTGAATTGACAATTTTATCTCATTTCAATAAAGTTAACAATTGAGTCTCAAGCCCTATTCTTTTGGACACAAATATCCTTTCTAAAAGTTAAAATTGGTGACTTTGTTATTTGATTTTTTCTCTCTTCTGCTGCTCGTCTTACTCTTTCATTCTCGTTTTCTTCACAGCCACCATCCACCATCGATCTTCATTCTCGTCTGCACTACGACACCATCACCATCCACCATCAATCTTCATTCCGGTCTGCACTACGACACCATCGATCTTCATTCTTGTCTGCACTACGAATTCCAACCACCATCCAACTTCATTTTCTTCTTCACAACCACCATCCAGCTTCATTTTCTTCTTCACAACGACCATCCAGCTTCATTTTCTTGTTCATAGCCACCATCCAACTTCATTTTCTTCTTCACAACCACCATCCAGCTTTATTTTCTTCTTCACAGCCACCATCCAGCTTCATTTTCTTCTTCACAGCCACCATCCAGCTTCATTTTCTTCTTCACAGCCACCATCCACCATCTATCGTCATTCTCTACTGCGCGATGAATTCCATCCACCATCCACCAGCAATCATTCTTTTCATCCACCATCCATAATCTTCTTCTGCACTACGGGTAATGTATCTTAACTTTTGAACACTTATTTTTCAGTTGTTATTAGTTATTGTGGTTAGCTATGCTGATATTGAGCTATAGAAATTGACTTTAGGGTTTACGAACTTAGTATTTCTATGTATGTTGATGCAAACGGCACACATGTACGACGTTATTAATGCAAGTTATCTTGGTTTGATTAGTGATGGCAAAACTTAGTTAAAAAAGCAAAGACGAAAATAGTAGTCATGCAAAGATGACTTACATTATTAACACAAGTTAACTTAGTTTGACTAATGATGACATAGGTTTACGGAAAAAAAAAAAAAAAAAAAAAACCGTGGGCAAAACACTAGTCACACTAAGGTGACGAGTGTTAATAATGCTAGTTACTTTGGTATGAGTAATGATTTTATGACTTGATGAAAAAAACCAGTAACTAAAATACTAGTCATACCAAGGTGACGAGTGTGAATAACGCTTGTTACCTTAGTGTGACTAGTGGTGTCATAGGTTTATGGAAAAAAAAATCAGTAGCCAAAACACTAGTTAGACTGAGGTAACTAGCATTATTAATGCATATCACCTTGGTGTCACTATTAGTGTCATATTATGAGCATTTATTTAATAGTTTAATTACTTAATTGTATCAAAGTATGAGTAATGATATATTGTTAGTCTTGATTTAGAGCTTAATTAATAAATTCGATCATTTATTTGTGTACAGTGATATGGACAAAACTAGAATTATAGTCACCCATGGTGGACAATGGATTGGTTATAAGTATAAGGGTGGTGAATCAGAAATAGCATTTGTTTCGACGAATGCGACGCTTGATGATTTAAAGAAGACCGTTGAGAATATTGTTGGAGTTTATATAACAAAGAGTATATTTGACTTACACATATTGGTGGAGACTTCCGATAGGCCTGCCATTCCAAAATTAACAACTGATAAAGCTGTATTTTTTTGGCTACATGAGAAAAATCCTAAAGTTTACGTAACTGTTGTTCCAAACAAAATAAATGATTGTATGAGAGATAAAGAAAATGTTCAATTACCAATCCAACAACAAATTCAACCACCAATCTTTATACAACTACCAATCCAACCGCAAATCCAATTATCAAGCCAATCACAAATCCAATTAATAAACCAGCCACAACACTAAAGCTTTGTTCAATTAGTTTCTCAATTCAAGTCTGTTTCATCAAGCAACAAAGTTTCAGTCCATGAGGACCGTAACATTGAAGATGAATGTGAAGACATAGATGAAGAAGAAAATGAAGATGATGATGATGATCATGACAATGATGATAATGATGAAGAAAAATAAGATAATGTTGACTCACACGGTGAGTATAGCTTAAATGACAGTGAGCATAATCCTTCTACAGAACATTGGTTGGATGACATTGATTCAAACGAGTTTTCTAACTACTGTCGTCCAACTAAAAGTATTCTTATAGCCAGTAATATTTTCAGAGGAGATGGAGGAAGTCGACATGCAGTTATGGCAGAAGATTTAGGTGGTGATGCTGACAGTGGTGGTGGATTTAATCATGATGTTTGTGATGAGGATTGTGACATAGATAATGATAATGTTCGCAATGTTAGGGATGATGGTGATGGGTGTTCTCGTCAAGCCAATGATGATAATAACACGCAACAAAGAATAACTAGTGAATGGCGCATCCCTGGAATAGATCTTTCTACATTTCGTACAATCACCACTGAAGTGTCAGAAAGAGAAGACCATCATTTCTTCAGAGGGAAAATATTTCCTTCAAAGCGTGATATGGGTAAAGCTGTAGAGATGTATGCATTGAAGGAAGGTTTTCGTAAAAAGGTCAAGAAATCGAACAACATCCGTTATGACGTTAGGTGCAAGGATAAGAACTGTAAATTTCAACTTGTAGCCATCAAAACCAAGATTGGAGACTAATGGGAGGTGCGGAAATTCCAAAAACAACATTGTTGTTCGCTTGATAGTGTACATCGACGGTGTAGGAAAGTGAGTGTAAAATTAATCGAAGACCTTATCACTCCGAAATTGTAAGTCAGTGGTCAAAGCATGGAATCCAGGCTGAAATTCAAGTTAATTATGGAGTTAATTTGTCATATAATCAATGTCGGAGAGCCAAAGATCATGCTGAAGAAAACGTTTTTGGGTCTGTAGAGTTGTCATTTGAATAGTTGCCTACGTATTGTTATCAGTTGGAGTTAGATAACCCAGGTACAGTCACGAGCATTGAGACAAATGGCAGCAACAAGTTTCTATATATGTTTATTGCTTATGGTGTTAGTATATCTGGGTTTCGTCAAATGATTAGACCAGTTATTGCTATTGATGGAACACATTTGAAAGGGAAATTTGGTGGGATTATGTTCATTGCGGTATGTAAAGATGCAAATGAGTAAGTGTATCCCTTAACATTTAGGTTTGGGGATGTTGAAGATGAGAAATCATGGTCATGGTTTTTGACAAAGTTGAGAAATGTAATTGGGTGTCCAGAGAATTGCATGTTCATATCCGACCGGCATCTTGGAATCAAAGTAGCCATGGAAAAAGTGTACCTCGATGCACATCATGGCCTTTGCATGTATCACATGACACAAAATGTGAAAAATTTATACAAAAATAAGACTGTCACCGGATTATTCCATCGCGCATCAAGGTGTTATCGTCAATCCAAGTTTTGGGGCATGATGGAAGACCTTAGCAAAATACACCCAACGGCGCATAGAGAATTAATCGAACTTGGACCACATAGATGGGCATTGGCAATGGCTCCAGTAAGGTGCTACTGGATTTTAACTTCCAACATTGCTGAATGCATGAACTCATGCTTGGTTAAAGCTCGCCAATATCCAATAACGACTTTGGTTGAGTATATAAGGTGTATGATGTAAAGATGGTTTTATAACCATCGGAAGAATGCAGAAAAAATGTCAGCAGAGATAACACAATAGGCAAAGAAGAAAATTGTAGAGTATACTAGAGACTCACAAACTTACACGGTTACACCAATCAATGATACCAAGTATGCAGTAAAGGTTGGGAGTAGGAAGACCGTTGTTAATCTAACTAAAAGGATGTGTACTTGTGTGGCATTCTAGATGGATCTTTTACCATGTTTGCATGCACTTGCGGTGTTAAGGTAAGACATAATATTTACAAGGTTTTGCTCTAACTGTAGAATAAAAGTTTAATATTGTTTTCGGTGGTACATGTATTGTAATAAGTCATTCATCCCCTACATATCTGACTGTTACAAAACACCCAATCTATTGGTTGCATATGCTGGTGCTATCTTCCCGGTTCCTGACCCGGATGAATGAACAGTTCCAGAAGACATCCGAAACATGATTGTTCTACCACCACTATGGCGTCCGCAAGCTGGCAGGCCTAGAAAGAAAAGGATTCCATCTGCCGGCGAGAATAACGAAAGGGTTTTGGAATGCTCTCATTGTAGGCAAAAAGACCACTATCGACAAAGCTGTCGTAATCCACATCCATCTTAACGACCCCCTATGAACAATAGTGAAGGCTCTGTTACCCAAGTAAGAAGACAACGAAAGTGTCGGACCTGCCACCAAGTAAGACATAATAACAAGACTTGTAATAATGCTCCCCCTGTACCAGAACAATATCAACCATAACAAATAAAAATATATGTACATAATTACAAGCTCTTTACATTAATTGACAACATAGAAAGTAAAGTATACTAGCCAAAAGCTTTTTAGTGTTTATCTTTTCATTATAGAGAGTGGAAAGGGAGCTAGAAGAGAAGACGAAACAAAATAGTGTTAATAATGCTAGTTAACTCGATGTGACTAGTAATGTCATGGGTTTATGATAAAAACCAGTAACCAAAGCACTAGTCACACCAAGGTGAGGAGTGTTAATAATACTAGTTATATCGGTATGACTAGTGCTACCGTGGGATTATGCAAAAAACCAGTAGTCAAAACACTAGTCACACCAAGGTGACGAGTATTAATAATGTTAGTAATTTTGGTGTGACTAGTGGTGCCATAAGTTGATGGTAAAAAAATCAGTAGCCAAAACACTAGTCACACCCAGGTAACTAGCGTTAATAACACCCTCTTTTTCTAGGCTTTTATATCCACAAAATTCTCAACTCCTAGGCTTCAGGCCCTCTTTTTCTTTTTCCACAATCAACCACAAACATGCTCTTAGTTTAAAAATATAACTTGAAGAATCATTTAACTTACACAAAAGCATGTTGTTTAGAAGATTTTCATAAAAGCGTGAACTACAAAAGTATATGCATATATGCCTTCCAAAATAGTATTTACAAAACATACATAAAGTCTTAGGTAGTTAAACATGCATATGACATTTCAAAAGTAAACGAGTGCAATAGCATCGTGTTCTCAGCCCACCTGCACGTTCGACGGAACCCCTTCGGTTTGATGGCTCGTATCTACACTTGAGGAAGATTTTCAAAAATATAAAAAGAGTGGTGAGTAATTAAACTCAGTGAATGAGCAAATTTTTAAACTATAGTATTTGCTTTCTAATTATACATATCTTCCCAAAATAGGTTGGAAAACTAATAATTTCTTTCTAACAATTATAAAACTATAAAACTGGCATAAAACATATAAATAATAATGCTCAAAATCTAGTAATAAATTTCATAAAGTGTAAATTTTCTTATTTTCTAAATTTTACATCTAATGACATGTTTTTCCTTCTAAAGCTTGTCTTACAAGGTAACCCAAGGAAACTCGTTCTTACGTAATGGTACGTATACATATCACTAGAACTAGGGAAAACTACCACGTGTAGTCGCAGATGCGGGAACTTTAGGATCATGATTCCCCCCAATATCAGGCAGATCTACACTATCCTATACGTGCAGATGGCGACACACTGACTCAACCCCCTCGAGTTAGTGACTCTCCCTACCTCTTGTCATACACACATAGGGTACTTCAGCCGAATATATTGGAGATTAGGGTAAACCAAAGACATTTAAAATCCTTTCAATATACTTTAAAATCTTACATACACTAGGTATGAAAGTGTATTAATTTAAGTAGGAAATATTTTTTTCTCTAATATATAGTTTACAACCAAAATACTATCTTTCTAAGACAAAAACCTAAAACTTTACAAATACCTTTAGTATGTCACTTTTATGCATATACTTCACTCAAACATACGAAATTACTTTACTACTAAAATATATACATTTGATAACGTAAATTTAAAAGCTTACATGCATCATTAGAAAAGGCTAACGTGCTAAAAGTTTGATCAATACAACATAATAAATTAAATATTATAATAAACATTTGCAATTATCAATAATCAATTTATAAAACTCATAAAAGCTTTGAAAATAATCACACTCACTATTTGCTATCCAACTAGCAAACAACTCCTTCAAACTCTTCTTTAGCTCTCACTCCTTCTACACTTTATTACAAGCATAATTTTTACTTAGAGCTCATACAAGCATCAAACTATTAAACTCAAATTGAATTTAAAACACTATGTATATCATGATTCACATACTTGGCATAAACTCATACTAACATCATGACATTCTTTTTTTTTTCATTTTCTTTGTACAAACTTACTTAACTACATACATAACCTCATGAAAACACATCAAAGTAATTGAATTTCCACTTTAAACACCAAAATATCATCTTAACCAAAATTACACATAAGGGCATCCAATCTAATTCTTTCATTTTCATGACCACCAAAGACATTAAAATCATGCCAACATTCATCTAATGCTCTAATGTCAACTCAATCTAAATTTCTTTGCAAAATTGCATAAAACTCTAAAATACATACCTTGAACACTTCCTTGTATAATTGCCCCATTTGTATTTCCTTTCAATTTCACACTTGAATAAACATGCAAAAAATTGTATAAACTCATCAAGTTATCATACACCCAAGAAAATACCAAAACATCATAGAAAATCAACTTACTTACCAATTTCTCTTTACTTTCTTTACTCAAATTTTTGCCCTAACAGCTATTTAGTGAAGATAAATCAAGTTTGGTATCAAAAATGGGTCAAACTTTTCTTACTCTTCTCCTTCCTCCTTTGTCTGAATCACTCTCCCTTCTCTCTCAATTTTCTTTTCAATTTTTTTCTTCTCATTTCATGACAATTCAACTTTATATAGTCTTTCCATTAATTAACTAAAATTTCCTTGAACTATTTCCATAATGTCCAATAAGTCCTTAGTTATAAATAATGACATTTGATTAATGCATAAGCTAACTAGTCATTAAACTAACTAAATCCCAAAATTTTTAATTGCATGACAACTAACTAGTCAAGTTAGTGGATTCCATGTAGCCTTCTCTCATTGGTCCATTTTGTTTCACATGGATTATACTTCTTTGCCAGATTTCATTCCATATAATACTCACATGTAATTCATGTGTTTTTGTATTTGAAAATATCTACTTTACCCTCTAATGAATTTAATTCTCATTCATGCTTAAAAGTCCATTTTGTCCTTTAATGCATTAAATTCACATTCTAGCCTAAAGAAATTCCAAAAATATTATATGGTCATTCAGCTATCCAATTGATTATGTAATACTCTAATTGGATATCTTATCTTTCAATTCCATACTAAAAAAATAAAAAATATTCAAATGGATGTAAAATCATTAATATTCATTATTGTCCAAAAAAGGTATTTTCATCCAATAAATTTCAAATTACTTAAAACCTATTCGAATGAACTCATTTTAAATCTATTTCAGTTTCTTTTAACACTAATACTAATTTTGGAACTTTTGATTTGCGAGGTCCACTTTTCGAAAATTATTATTCACACGAATAGTATTCATACGAAAATACTATTGGTCGTAAAATAAATTATTTTTCATAAAAATAAAATTTTAGGTTTTACACTAATAGTCTAAGAACAGTGTTTCAAAAATCATCGAAAATCGGTGATTTTATGGTGATTCAAGCATTGATTGGCATGCTACTACTCCAATAAGGGTAAGATCAGCGACCAAATCGAGTGGGCAAATTAATTGGCTAAATCAGCCAAATCTGGTCTTCGATGATGAAAACCAGAAGGTCTTTACCATTTAAGACCAGTCTCTAACGGTGGCAACTGGTTGGAGATAGGAGTGGCAATATAGGTTACAACATGACGAGTCAACACGAGTATGGGTTGGAATTAAATGAATTCGTGTCATAATTGTGTCAAATCGCCTAACCTATTTATTAAACAAATCGAATCAGGCTTGCTTAAACGAATCACGAGTTGACACGATTCAATAGGGGTCAAATTATAATTTAACATATTATAAGGGTTAGTGTGCAATTATGCATATATATACACACACATTTAACAAATCCCTAAACCATTTCAAACTCATTCCCATTCTGTAACACCTTTCACCCGATTTCCATTCGATGGAAACCCGAGTTGAAGGATGCTACCTTAATCGGTTTATTCGTTATTAATTTACATATATGCACTACAATTTTTTTTTTCTTTAAAGAAAATTCGGCAGAGTTTCATCTGTTTTCTGAAAATCCCAGAATTTTAAAAAAAAAAAAAACTGCAATTTCGAATTCAACACTTCTAAAATATATCCGTTTTCTCAACTGCCCTTTTGGACCCTCCGTCCGACTCAAAATCACTTCACCACACAACTTTTATGAAATCACACTTTTATTGAAAAATCATCATAATGAAAGTAGACGCAAAATAAAAGAACAGCGATAATTCTCTTACAAACCATTTTACAATACTAAAAACTTTTCTCCACTTTATATATCTTATCATTGACAAAATTTTATGTATACCAATACGTGTACATATATACATATGTTCGTCTCAATATTCTTTAACGCAAGTATATATATATATATATATATATATACACATCAAAAGAATAACTATCCAAAATGGGAATAAATGTGACTCGCTGGAAGTGCTACCGATATCTCCTCAGTCTTTATCTACAATACCCAGTTCGACAACCTACGCATTATAAATCCAACGTGCTAAGTATTTCTACTTAGTAAATGTACACTTAATTTAAAAAGCCACAAAACTTTCTTATATAACAATATAAAATCACTGTTTCGACAATTTTTTCAATTTCGGAATATAACATAATAAAAAGTGAATAACTAGTAACATATAAAAGTCACATTTAAAAATCGTTCTCAACTCTTTCTCTAAATTCACCAAGTAATCCATTTACTAATAAATACACATACAAAATACAGAAAATCATTTCATCAACCATTATCACACGATTTAATTTGAATGTTTTTGCAGCGTCCTTCATAAACTCTGACACGATACCATGGATTGGAAAACGGGTTTCTCCGGCATCAAACACTCGGTAACGACCCGCTGGATCACATTTCACATAATACACAAATTCGAAGACCGGACACTTAGTGTCTCTCAAGTTACATGAATCTCGTATCTATTTATACAATCAAATCGGTGCAATACTGCTAATATCACCCTATTGGCATGTTAAGTTCTTCGGCATCGGACACTCAGTGATTACCCACCGAATCATATTTCACATAACACATGAATTCTAGGACCGGACACTCAATGCCTCTCAAGGTCCAAAATTCACAATCTTTGTATCAACAACGCGGTGTAGTACTACTAAGATTTTCCTATTGGCATACCAATTTCCAATCTCCAACTATCAATATCCAGGTTTACTAGGGCCCTTATAAATTTTTGTTTATTACCAATAATTTTACAAATGAACAATTTCTGTTTCTAAATAAAAATTTCATTCGGAAAGTGACAAACAAAACTTCAATCAATTTTTTTTTTCCATTTATTCAAAATATTTATTTAAGCATCACCAATTATCTTTTCGTACTCAATTAGCTCATCAATAACTTATCAAATTTTAACCAAACCTTTGTGCCCTTCAACCAATATATATTCTGTCAAAGCACTAAACTCATCAATTTCTTTTCGATTCTTTTCCGTTTTCATTCGAAAGTCATTAAAATCACCTTCAAACGAAATTTAATCACAATTTTTCAAAGAAATTTCACAATACTCCTTAAATATCATTTTCAGCCAAGCATGTATTTTTCACAAACTTTTCAACTTCTTTATTACAAAATGTTACAAAATCATTCTTACTATGATTCACACATAATCATGAAATCAATTGGATAAAATTTTAAACAAAATCACATACGAATAACATTTTATCACAATTTATCAAAATAATTTCACAAAACCCTCTAAGTACATATTCGGCCAACATATACAAATGGTTCAAAATTTGTCAAACTTTCACCATTTCATACATCAAATTAATCTACAAATCATTCCAAAATAGAAATCAAACTCATTCCATCAAAAACATAAATAATCAAAATTTCAAACATTATAAAAATCCTTCTAATAATAACTCAAACAGAAAACATAAAATTTTTTCTGGAATTTCTTATACGACTTCGTAATAACTTTTATTTGAATCGTCAAACATATTTGATAATTTATAAAATCAACTAACTCAACAAATCTATTTATTTGAAATAAATAATAAAAACGAAAATATAAATAACTATAACTCAATCAGTTTAATTAAAAATAAAACTATCAACTCACCTAACTCATTTGCTTATTTTTTAATCTAAAACAAGTTCTCTTTTGATTTTCTTATCATCCTAAATCTATTCTAAAACTACACAAAACTTAATTTATAACTCATAGAAAAAAATAAATTAATTTTTTGGAATCCAAATCCTATTAAAATAAACTGATTTATCTGAATAATTAGGCACTCAAAATATTTTTCTTTTCTTTTCTTTTCCCCCCCTTTTTTCCTCTCTTTTCTTCTCAGCTTCTCCTAAATTTATTTTTTTTCAAATCGCTTGTTGTTGCCGAGAGCACACATATATATATTCCTTTATCCTTATCCATCTCTCATGCACCGCCTCTTCTTCATTTTCATTTTTTTTTTTATTTTTTTTTTATTTTTTTTTTTCCATCAAATCCATTGACAATTATATATATTCTTCTAGTGGGTCCCACCACTAATTTATATATATTATTATATTGATTATTATTATTATATTATTATATTTATTATTATAAAAAAAATCTCAACCACCGTTTGATTTTTTATTTTTTTTCTTTTTCAACACATGTAAATTTTTATTTTAATCCCTATGATCTTTTTCCTTTTAACCCCACTTTCTTAATTTCTTTTAAAAATATTCTCCAATAGAATATTTATCCATAAACTTCTGTACTTCCAAAATTTGAACTAAACCGAATTAATAACATTAAATTATATTTTAATTAATCTCTTAGGTCCAGTTAGATTGGGGTGTTACAAAAATACCCTTGTACATGTCCTTTTACAATTAAATATAATCATGCCCCTTTTTAATCTCCCCTTCTTAATTTTTTTTTTTTCAATTCAATCACCTACAAGTCACAATTTAAACCCCAAAATCTACCACGCAACCTTTTTATTTATACTCAATTTACAATTCTCTTATGCCACATGTCACATTTTCATGGTTGCTTGCCTCACATGTCTATCATTTCTTGTCTCTTTTGATTTGATTTTTTCAAAGTGCCCGAATTCAGCTTTTCCGTAACTTTTTCAAAATCCTTTTTAAATTTATCGGGGCCTATATTTGGACTTCCTATATATTTTTAGTAACCTTGGTAACTCTTAAAAGTTATTTTATGCCCCTTTTTGGCTCTCCGTAATTCACTAAACCGTCTCCGACGATTTTCGGATGGATTCCATTTCCATCCGAATCTCCATCGGAAATATCGTTTGAGTTTCTAAAACATTTCTTGAGCATTTTAATACTCATTTTGACACTTCTCTAACTTTTCAAATTTTTTCGAAAATCCCTCCGAATTTTCGATCAAATCCGGAAACTGTTCCATTTTACCTCAAATTGACCCATTTTTTAATGCGTTTCAGTTTCCTTAGAATTTATTACTTATTCTGAAGTTTTTGACTTCGGGGTCCGCTTTTCGAAAAATTCACTATTCACACTGATACTATTCATCTAAAAACATTATTCATTCGAAAACCACTATTCATTTCAAAAATACTATTCATCTAGATATATTTTTGTTTTTCTTAAATAGAGAAAAATTTGGGCGTTATACATTCGGCAGCCATACTACCCATCCGACACACACCACTCATTCAGCCATTCTACCAAATCATCTCTTCCTTTCTTACGGTATGGTCACCATGTTCTTTCTCACTGTCACCGGCCGGTCACCACCTTCTCCCTCACGGTCGGCACCTTCTCCCTTACGGTCACCACCTTCTCACTTGTGGACGTCGTCCAATCACCGCCTTTTCCTTCACGGTTGACACCTTCTCCCACATGCTCACCATCTTCTCCTTTTCGATCATCGTCCGGTCACCACCTTCTCCCTCACGGTCATCGCCCATTCTCCACTTCTCCTCAAGGTCATCATCCCTTCTTCACGACTCTACCACCAGATCCACTATCTCCACCACCAAATCCACCATTTCCATCACCAAATCCATCCTCTCCACCACCATCTCCATTTCCCAAAACGGTCTTGAAACTGTTGACCAACTTCAGATGTCATTCTCTTTCATTTTCTTTTGTGAATTCTGTATTTCAATTCTAGTTTTCTTTTTTCTTTTTTTTGGTCAGTTTTCTTTTGTATTTTTTGTAATATAATTGTTGAAAAAAGGTTCTTTGTATATTTTCATACATATCTTCAGTGTAATATAATATGATTTCATAGTCAATTGATTCCCAAATATGGATCTAAGTGTTGACTTCGAAGACGATAGCATCGATCCAGAAGATAAGCTTAAAGATGAGGTTGAATTAGGTGTTTAATGTATAGGTTTTTATGTGTTGAAGTAGGTGTTTAAATGTTTGATTGTGAATTATTTATTATATTTGTGTTTAAAATATTATTTAAATTAAATGGGTTAAACGAATTAAACGGGTTAAACGAATTAAACGAGTTAAATGAAATAATGGGTTGGCGGGTTAATGAGTTTGAATCATTTATGATCCAAGTACTAAACCAATTAATCGTGTTAAGTCGTGTCATTCGTTTATAAATGAATTTGTATTGAATCTAAAAATATCGACCCACTTATTAAATAAATTCGTGTTGAATAGATCGAATTCATAAATGAATTGAATCGAATTCAGCTCAACCCAACATACCAACCAACATTTTGCCACCTTAGTATTGATGATGAAGATGATGGAAGATGATGAAATGGAGGTAAAGGAAAAGATGGTTTTTTTTTATATTTTTTATTTTATTAATTAAAAATATTATTGTTTAATTAAAATATTTATTAATAGTAAATTAATCATTTTATCCTTCATAATTTTGATTTAACAGTGGTTGACTAATGGTTGATTGACGATAAGAGAGGTTTGTATTCGGTTTTTAGAACCTTAGATAGCCAGAATGCGAGTATCGCAAATATCCTCATTTTGTGCAATTTCACCTAACCTTGGCGGAGGTTTGTGCAATTTGCCCTTAAAACTATTAAAAGACTCCAAAGCCATATGCATGCGTTTGATATGTTTTTATATTAATTACTATAAAATTCATTTCAAAAAAAAAAATTGCTATAAAATTAGATAATGTCAAAAACAGCAGTAAATACAAAATATTTTAAGTTCTATTTGTATTTTATGTGTAACTTAGCTTGTGACTTGTGATATTAATGTTTTTATGTTAAAATTACTAAGGATAATTTGAACATTTGAAAAATTCATTTAAACCTTTAATAAATTATTTCATAATAATTTTATAGAAATAATCGCCATCTTTTTATTAAAACTTCTACAAAATCATCTTAGATTATCAAATAATTACTTGTAGTTTTACTCAATATTTTTTTATACCAAACTTATTAAATAATATGATTTTAATGTCTCAAAAGTAATAAAATTACTAAGTGATTTGAGCTCAAAATTAACGGTACAGGATTGATACAACAATACTCTGATATCATCACTATATTCCTTCTTTAGTGTCTGGTCAAATGAATCCAAGAACATGGCATGCACTTTATCCTTTAGACCATTACATAACCATTATCACATCATCGATTTTTCAATGAGGCTAAAAAGTGAGTTGCTTGGAAAATAAAATGCAATTTTACAGGCGTTTAGTGCACTTATCGATGGATCATTAAAATAATAATAAAAAATTAAAAATAATCAATTAACAGTCACCAATGGTATATATTATCTTGATTAATTGTAATTAATTTAATTAAAAACTTAATTATATTTGTTAATTAGATTGGTCATAAGCTGTATTTGGTTGGCTGAAAGGGTGCAAAATTTCAATTAAAATTTTGAAAATTATATACTTTTGTGAACCCAATGACATGTATGACATCCATCCTTACCTGTAATAAAACCATCCTGCGTTGTTTTCAAATGCCATTCTACACACAACTAATTTTTAATGAAGTTGGTGAACAAAACTTGGTTTTAAACAAATGCACAATTATACATACCTTTACTGCTTTCATGAGCAGCGTGAATATTAATTAATATGACCAATGAAAATATTATAATCGCAGTATGAAATTATAGACCAAAAACGTGTGGAGTCCACCAATTTATTATAATGATTGTATATGAAATTGTTTTAGACTCATGACAAAAGCCGGTCAAATTACAAAAATATTAAGTTGATTGGTTTACATTGTATGTTAACTAAGTGCACGAAAAAAGGTTAATTAATCAAGACCAAGTGAACAATTAATTAATATGACCAACGAAAATTGATTGATAATTGCAATATAAAATTATAGACAAAAAACATGTGTGAGTCCACCAATATACTATAATAATTGTATATGAAATTGTTTTGAACTCACAACAAAAGCTGGCCAAATTATAAAAATATTAAATTGATTGGTATACATTGTATGTAACTAAGTGCACGATAAAAAGTTCAAATCAAGATTTAAATATATTGATAATTAAAATAATTAATAATTTGAGTGGAGTTGGTAAATATTGAACAAGTCGTCGTAACAAACAATAACTCAGGGAAAAAAAAAAAGCCACCGTAACAAACATGTGAAAATATACAGACATATGTTGCTTTAATATTAAACTAAAATAATCATTGAAAATTACAAGTGCTATGGACTTTACCAGTCAACAACGATAATAAATTGTATCAACAGTTGTTAAACACTTACAATAGAACTGGCCAAATTTTAAAAAATAATTATTTTGTTGATTGGTATAAATGATTGACTTCACTAAGGGGTATATTCAACCACGAGTTTCAAGGAATTAAAAAGTTTAGGTTTATTTTATTTAGACTTTTAAAAACTCTATAAAAATTATGAGTTATTCAATATAAACTTATAATGACTTTTAGTAAAAGAGTGAAAAGGGTTTAAAATATAAATGATATTTTAATTAATAATTGATGGGTGTACTTATAAAATATATACCTTTTTAATAATTTTACTCTAAAATAATACGTAATGCTAATTTGGGGTGTAATACAATTTTTGAGGGGTGAAAATATCGCCCTTTTTAGTAAGAGACAATGTAACAAACAAGCATTATGGAGCCGGGCAACAATATTTAGGGCTTGAGTTGGGCTGGATCACATAGGTAGAAAATAAGTTTAGGGTGGTGATATTGCCACCCCTCACATTTTTGTATGTACACCCATCATTATAATACTTACTTTTAATTTTTTTTTACTAATTTATCCTTAAGACTTTCGTAGAATATCTCAAATTTACTGAAATTTCTTATTGATTTGTTAATAAATATTGTTAGATTCCAAAAGAATTCAAATAACATAGCATTTAAAGTTGTTTATTTTTATTCTGACACTTAAGAGGTTCCTATTGTTTGTGGTCAGACATATAATGAAATATTAGAATTTAATGGTTTTGAATTCTTTTAATAAATTTACTACAATTAAATCATAAATAATAAAAACAATTATTTCTTATACCAAGAGATGAAAATACAAAATAAGGGCCAAAACTGCCTCAAGTTTATTTTCAATGACAAGATAAGATTGATTTAATAATATGCACCTCACACCTACATTTATGAGGTGGTAGATTTGAATTAAGCTTATTTCTCTAAAATCATAATCAATTATAATATTTTAAAAAATTTTAAAAATGTTTGTAATCAATTAAAAAGCCCAATGATAATTTAAGCCCACAAGACCCAAGCCCAAATGAATGATAAAATCAAAGTTCAAGAGGAAGTTTCTCCTCACTTAAGCCCACAAAGACCACCCCAATAAGTTTTGGTGATTTTATTTTGGGGGAAATTTTATTTATTCCCTAAAGTTTCGAAAAATATCAAGTTTTTAATTTTTTTTTTAAAATAGTTCCTTTCATCCCGAACTTTTTCAAAACTCTTCAAAAAAATTCAAATCATCAGTCAACTAACGATCAACAATAAAAGGATGCATTAAAAAATATTTTTATCTTTAACAGTTGTTAGTGATATATAAATTATCAAATTATTCTTATAAAATAATGAATTTACAAGTTAAGTTGCCTAAAATATCTTTGAATTTAAGTTGTTAAATTATAATTTAAATTGCTTAAAGTCACCGTTGATTATCAACTGACTAACGGTTTAAATTTTTTTTAAGAGTTTTGAAAAAATTAGAGATGAAAAAAACTGTTTTTTAAAAAACTTTAAAAACAGGATATTTTTCAAAACCTCAAGGAATAAAATAAAGCTTTCCCTTTATTTTTTAATATACTTTTGGAACTTTGGTTCCTGTTTTAAGTGGAATTAAATTAACTTTTATTAATTTTATTTTTAAAAAGAGTTCTAAATAACTCAGAAGAAAGAAAAGACCTTTAAAAATTCTACCAAACACATTTTTCCCATTAAAAACTTCAAATTCAACCTATTAATCTTCTTCACTTTCCGACACCAATCAACAACATTTTTCTTCTCTCTTCATATGTTGATGGCTGCCCCCTAAACCTTCAATTTATCATAAATACTGACATGATAATTACATTAAAACTCCTTTAAAAAAAATAATTACATTAAATATAAACACATTAAAAATTAATGGATTTGTTAAATTCATTGCCAATTGGACAAGTGTCCAATGCGTTTGTATTATTGTAAAACCATCATTTTAAAAGCTTACTATGTTTAAGAAGTGACTACTAGTACACTCCAAGAATCAAAAAGTGTAACAAACGCTTTTTAATTTGTAGTTGTGTACATCTTTTACAATATAATAAGAAAAACTGCCATAAAGACTTGATGGATTTGTAAATTCAGATCACCTATCAAATTGAAGTAAAATTTATGCCTATTCAAATTTCAAAAAAGAGAAAAAGCAATCTTAATTGGATATAAATTTGATATTATGTAATTAACATGAATATATTAGTAATATACAAACTTCTCATATTCAAACCATTTTAACTAGAATTGTTTAGGAAATTAGTGGAGTACATTTAGCACAATTCTTTTATTCTCTACAAGGGTCTTGCTAGAGTTGTTCAAGATGCATACCTAGAGAAAAGTTTTACCCAATAAGTCTCAACCATTTATATAGCGTCATATCAGATGAGTCTCTTATATAATTGATGATTCCTACTATATAACACATTTCGAAATAGTTAATCTTATATACCTAATGCACTAAAGCATTTCTTATCATCTATATTAATTTTAAATAATCTTAAACCTAAACCGTTGTTTTCAGTTGACATTAACACAGGTTCAGTAATTGGAATTCAATCATGAGTACAACCCAAAGAAACAACATAAACAGTAATGTATCCCACCAAATTTGTAAACAAAAATTAAAGCTATTTAGGATAGCAAACAATACACTCATATCTAATATCCAATCATAAAATTGTCATTCATATAATTAAACATAGCCATTATTTTATCAATCATGCAAAACACAATTGCAAGTCGTGCCACATACATTTTTCCTGTATCAAAACATCATTTGTAGATTGTGATTATAATAATAATCATCACAACTCAGATATTACATCATTTGAGATACATTATGTAATATTTTTACGTTTTAGGATTGGTTGTGTGGTATTGTTGCAAAATGAGAGTTTAAAAGGTCATTAATGCTTTAAACTAATATTCCTAATTATTTCAACTCAGAAAAAACTAAATATACTGTTTTTTTATTAATACTACCAATGATATAATCACTCGAATCTAAATTATTACCAAGGTCAATGAACACTTTTCACCACCAAACTGGATTACAAGGTATATAATGTAGGTGATCTATCTCTATGTTTTTGTTGGGTCATTTTGTTTAACAGACTTAGACTTTACAGGCCTATCTTTTTTAATGCAAGACTTGGAACTCTGCAAGTCTTATATTGTATTTTCCAATTGACAGACCAATCATGGCCATCCTGTGAACCAAAAAGAAACAAAAAAAAAAAAATAATTATCGTCCTTTTCTGTCCAGTGGTGTTATTTGCCGTTAATTCTATATAGTGCAAGCGTGTTTTTTGGAGCAAGTTTTTCTAGTGCAACTTTAATAAATAAAGATTTTGTTTTACACTTTTAAAAGTAGAGCTTACAGGTAGTCTAGTTTGTTCCATCACGAAGTGACATTTGAGAATCTGATTTTTTTTTTTTTCTTTTAATAGAGTCTGACTACTTTTTAGTCCAATGATTTGTCCATGAAACAAGGTCAAGTAAACGAATGCTTTTATCATTAAACTATATTGCAGGGTGATAGTGATATTACTGGATATTATTGAGAATTCGGATAGCTATAAATTATAAAAATTACACATAAAAAGTTAATACATGCAATTGCTTGCAAACTTAAAATGATATTAATAAATTAAGTTCATCCTAATATTTAAAGGTATTTTAGATTAAAAAAAAAAAAAAAGAAAAAGAAAGTGTTTCTTAATGCAAATCAATTGATATCAATAAAGTCTTTTAACAAACTAGTAAATTACGGCATTCACATGTACGGTTTTTTTAGCCAATCATCATGGTGGTTGAGATAATATTGATTTATTATTATTTGTTGTATTATTACAATTAAATTGAAGTTTGAGAAATTGAGCTATAACTCGAACTCATGAAAGTTAAGATGTGAATCATCACTGAACCAATCTTAATTCATCTTGTTGATGCGTTTATTTCTAGTGCATTAATTTTACACAAGAACTCGTGTAAGTATATATAGTCCAATATCCAATATAATGATGAATCAAGGTCGATTTCACAAGGGTTATAGCAATTTCAGATGTTAAGTACCAAAATTTATCGAAGATGTACAATTTTATTTAAACAATCGAATGTAGGAGAGTTGTGTAATCTTGAAAAGAAAATAACAAGTCAAATAAAAGAGAATTTAGTCGATAGAGTAAAGAATCTAGGGATACAAATTCACCTTATTATTCCTCCACCATATTCTCCTTCAATAAAAGAAGTAATGAATTTTTATCATGTATGTATTTAATCGGATAATTCTTTTAGCCTCACAAGCCTCTTCCAAATCAATTATCATGCTATATTCATATGCCGAACAATTAACCTGGACTAATGATCCTAACACGATTACACAAATCAATTATCTGATTATTAACCTGGACTCATATAGGACACCTTTTCCAAGCTTATCACAACCATCAGATCAACCGACTAATAAGCCTAAATTAATTGGTTAGATTAAATGCCAATAAAATGGAACATGTGAATATAATAATTAATTTTGAAAGTAAAATGAAATCATCGAATAGTTTGGGAATAATTCAGCTACATTGTAGCCCTAGATTGATGAATTTAGTTCAACATGGATTCAAAAATTAGAACAGATAAAATAAATAAGAACAACATCTTTAATGAAGTCTTGAATTTGCTCACTAACTATTCTGACTCGAACCAGATAATCTCCTCTATTGTGAAATGGAAGTTTGTAGACACTTAACATAGGACCTCAGCTTCAGGGATCCACTTCTACCTCAAATCCACAACATAGGCCCATAGTTCAAACTTGAATGATTGAAGTTTAGGAAAGCTTTTTAGGCTTTTCTCACCATACAACAAGGTAGGCCCATGAACGAGAGGATGAGCTTCACATACCTGCCTCAACCTTCACTAAACACAAGTCTATCTTATGCTTCACTTGGGACACGACTATGATACAAAACCAAAAGAAGCGTTCGTATCATATACATATAAATTGGTTTATGGTTATTTTAGATATTTAAAGAATTAATAAAGACAAATAAAATTAAAATTTTAAATCTTAATATTGGGTGTAATGAGTAGTAAATGAGTGTGAGGAGTAAATATAATATACAAAAGAATTTATCCATTATATAGGTTTAAGTATTATTGAGTACAGTGATTTTAATCCGCCAAGATAGGGACAAGACTTCAATGGCACATTTGAATCTAAATAGCAATTTGCTTATCAAATTATTGATGGATGATGAAAATGATGAAGAAGGAGATGATGATGGATGTAAAAGGTAGCGAAATTATTTAAATTATTTTTTAAATTTTAATTAATTTTAAAAATAATATAATGGTATGTTAAATATAAAACAATAATAAATAATTAATAAATTTTAAAATAAAATAATGATATATTAATGATAAAATAAGGGCAAATGGTAGAAGTTTTAAATATTTCAATATTAATATGTAGACCAGTATGTGCAGAGAGAAAAAAAGGGCATAAACAGTGAAAACAGAAGAGAGAAAAATAGAAAAAATATTTGGCAAGGCAAATCATATTATGATTTGAGGTCCCTTTCCATAATTGTGATTGGAATCCGATTGGTTGAATAATCCGGTATCCAAAAGAAATTTCTACTATGCAAAAATAGATACTTTTCAATTCCGTTTTACCTTATTTTATTCATATCTATACTGCTATAATTGTTTAAATAAATAATAATAATAAAAAATTCCAAGAAAATGAATGCCTTCACCAAAATTAATAGATGGACCAAAAAAACCTTCAAAAAATCACACCCATGAGCAAATAACTGTGCCCAACCGACAACCACACTTTATAACCATTTTATCTACTTTCAAGAGGATAAGGGCATGGCGTATTCTAAACAGAGGTAAAGGACGAAGCAACAGACACTTTTATCTTTGCTTTTAGTGAGTGCAAGTGGGAAAACGAGAAAAAAATAGTGGGATATTTTCTGATGATATAGTGGGGGTGATGGTATTTAATTATTCAATGTACTCAATTTTTACAAACTTTTCTCTTCATTACCCTACTAATT
This sequence comes from Litchi chinensis, assembly GCA_019925255.1. NCBI lineage: Eukaryota > Viridiplantae > Streptophyta > Magnoliopsida > Sapindales > Sapindaceae > Litchi > Litchi chinensis. The sequence continues at coordinate 3,445,227 of CM034467.1, forward strand.
TTGATGGATTTTCATGTGGATCTTGGGACTCATTTCATATACAAAAATGGTAAAAGTTAAAAAGACTCATTGTAAATGTTGGCACTTATTTGAGTTAAAGCTAGTATGAGTGACTAGATTTATTTTAAATTACATGATTTTGTTTGTGACTACGATTATGGTACCCATGGATTCTGTGGAGAATAAAGCAAATGATAAATAATAATAATAATAATAATAATAATCGAGTGGGTTCATGAATTGATGAAGAAAAGAAAATTTGTTTGAAATTGTTAAGACACATGAGATGTCCTATCTCTAAAATCTATGAAAAAAGAAAGAAAAAATCAATAGTTATTGATGAGGTGTTATCTTCAAGGACAATACTAGAGATTTGGATGATCAATGATGATCATGCACTGCATACTATTTGCCAAAAGTTTAAAAATTAAAATTTAAATCTACGAGTATAGGATTCTAAGCACAAGAATAAAAATAAATGTCAAAATATAATAATAATAATAATAATAATAATAATAATATAATATGTGATATAAAGAAAAGCTAAATTAAATTTTTATCTAGTAACATTTAATGTTTTACATTCTTTACAACGTTCCACTAATAAGCATTAGTGGTCTAGTGCAAAAATTAGGAGTGGCTCATAAATAGACTGTGAAGTTTAAAATGTTTCCAATATCAATTTTTTTGGAATAAAGATAACATGAAAATTTCAAATGATTGAAGTTAACATTTTGAATTAATTTTAGCCTTACATTGAGATTTATTGTTGCACTATATCTACTACTGTATGCGAGACATGTTCGTAAGTATGACGTGAAGGAAGTTGCTTCTCAAGTGAAAATTTTCTCATGTAATCAATTATTAATTTAAAAATAAATTTTAAAAATATAAAATCCAATTAGAGTTTCATGTAAGATTTCCTAAAATAGAATCTTTAATCATTTAAAATCCAAACCAAACCGACCACATATTAAATAATTAATTGAAAGTTTTTTTTTGTTTTTGGTTGGGTGGGGGGTGTTGGGGTGGGTTAGGGTATATTGATAGGTCAAAGCCAAAATATTAACACCACTAGTTACAATTATCTGTATCGACATGATTTGATGCACCACTCAGTACTGTCATAAGTCAACAAATGCATCCACATCTGTCTAAGCTGAAAGCTTCTATTTATAGGACCAACGACATACACTCAATACGTACACTCATTTATCTCACTTCTCCCTCTCATTTGCATATCACACCCAGGATCAAAAAAGTGTGCCTAGCCGACAACCATCCTTTATAACCATTTTCTCTACTTTTGAGAGCATAATTGAAAAATGTTGCAAAAATGAAACATTTTTAATTTTTTTAATTGAAAAAAAAAAGGAAAAAAAAGGAAAATCTAAAAGGAAACAAAAAAATCCCTAACCCTCACTTTTGCCTCTTAGCCGACACTCACCCCTCGCCCTCAGTGCCAATCTCTTCCCCTTCACCACCGCTATTGCCAGTCTCTTCCTCCACCTTCAGCTCTCAAAGATCCTCAAAACCTCATCGATCTTCCTCTGGTTCGACACCAAACACCTCTCCTCCTTCAACCCTCCACAAAACGCCTTCCTTCTCACCAAATACTCTTTCGAGCAGAGTACCTCTGCTTCACTTCCTTGAACGATGTCCTGTACCTCCCCTTCCTTCTCCGCGCCTCCGCCGCTGGCAGCGGCTTCGAGCAGGGTGAGTAGCCACAGACGTTCGCAGTTGACCGCTCTGTCACCACGTCCTTATAGTCACCAAGTCCTCTATCGACCCTGCACTCTCACTCGACGTCGACCGGTCCGAGTGAGATTCGAAATCAGTCCAAGAGGCAGCAAAGAGGTGCAGACCCTTAAATCCCAAACTCGTGATTTTTTGGGTTTATTTTGATCTTAAAAAGGGAGGCAGAGCACTAGAAAAAGCTAGAGAGTAGAAATATACCGAATCTGATTCTTAAACTAAGGTGTCAATTTATAATCTCTTTCAGTTTCTTTAAAGTTCTTGCAAGCATCCCTTGATTGTTGTTTGATTTATTGTTGTTTACAGTTAGATAACAGAGGAACTGCTAAATGTGGATTGAAGTTTGAAGGTGCTCTCAAACATATTATGGTTGTATAACAGGTTCTTCATATAATAGGTTCTTTTTTCTCTTTCTCTCTCTGTTTCACATCAATTGGTTTTTGGTGTGTTTGTTTTTGTGGTTTTAATTTGAAAATTTACACTGGAAATCTTGAATGCTACCTATTCGATGGAATGTCTAATAGATGGATGGATAGTCATTGTTTACCGTCTGACAGTTGAAAATTTATCTTTATCTCTCTCTTCTTTTTCTGGAAAAAGAGATCTGATCTCTCTCTCTTGTAATTTCCTTTGTTAATGTGATGCTCTATTTGGTTGTTTTTTGTAACTATATTGTTGAGGTTGGCATTTAAACGTTTTATTATTTTAGTTTCCTTTGGACAGCTTGCACTACAGACCATTAAATCCCAAACTCTAATGGTGAAACTCTGTCTCTAAGCTTCAAAAATTAAATTACTTTCTCTCTATGTTAAAATTATTATCAGACTTATTCTACATACGATAAAGTAAAAAGATAAAGTGAAACACCTCATATTCATTAGATACATCAAAATGATAAAGACTTGAAAGTTTGTGTTTTAATTATAAATTCAAATTAGTTGTGACTCAATATCAGTCATCCATATCACTGCATTATATTTAAGGACTGATATATGTACATATATTGATATGAGAATAGAAACCAAGTTAGTGTTGCAGCAGATGTCATAGACTCATAGTAGTTGACCCATAAAATTAATGGTGAATAGT
>CM034467.1:3448570-3549292 GCA_019925255.1 Litchi chinensis
AAATTAAGTATCCTAAGACATATGATGCTTCACTTATGTCTTTCATTTCAAACTTTATGTCTGAATATGATTTTGTTTGATTTATCATTCCATGCAGTTATCAACCAATAAAATGTCATCTAAATACAATGATAAAATAGATAACTTATCTTGGCACCTCCAACTATATATACAGTCTTCTAAAGGACTCATCTCATATCCTAATTATAGGATAACTTGATGGAATTTCAAATACCATTTACACTAGTGAGTTCATTTTTCTCCTCATAGACAAGGAAATCAAACTTGAGACTTAAATTGTCTCACGTGCATTTTTAGTTTAATTTACTAGGCAAACAATAAAGTTAGGGCCAAAGTATTTAATTAAATATTTTCAAAACAAAAATAATGGTTTTTACAAGTATATACATACATATATATATTGCAGCCAGAAAGATATTGGTTGATAATTAATTTTTTTTTAATAAAAAGAGAATTATCCATAGTTGGGAAATCTTGTTGTACATTCTTTTCCTGTATCCAATTCATATGGGAAAGGTAGTTGCAAGCAAGACTTGATGGCCTGAACAGATAGTTTATTTGGGACCAGTTGGATGCATCTTCTATTCTTGTTTCTATGTTCCACTTCATCTTCCATCCATACTTCAATTCTATCTTCATATCTTTTTTCCGTTCTTATTAATAAATGAAGCAAATCTCCATCCATCACCCACACGATCTTAAGAAAATAAATTTTTTAAAACCCACTATATTTTGATTCAGGTAAGCTTTCTATCTCACTCTTAGAAAGGTCAAGATACCTTAAATGTTTTAAGACTTGAATTAAATTAGGTAATTCAACTATATGATAATTTTTTAGTGATAACACTCAGTTTTCTGAACTTCAACAACAAATATGAAAGAATTGGATCATTTTAAGTAATACCCATTACCATTACTAAATTTTTCATTATTTGGCAGCATTTGCAAGAGTGTAGTTAGACCCTCATCATTGTTGAAGATATCGAATTTACTTCTACAAGTATATTTACAACACCTATAAGAAGAATAACATGTCCTTTCAAACTCTTTTGATTGATTTTTAGAGCTTAGCTTATCCTCAAGCAAAATAAATGTTTCCAAAAATCACTTAGCTAGATCATGTATAAGGTCATGGATCATATATTTAGAATCAAAATTGCTTGATGCTTGATAAATCAACCGTGATAATAGATCATGAAAATAATCACCTCCCAAAATTTCCAGATAGAAGTGGACATTTTTAACCCAACCAAATAGACCCGATCCAATCCAACCCAATCATTTTTTATGAAATTAATACTATAGACTGTTCAATCTCTTATTTGCTCATAAATTTATGTCCACCGATCATTACTTTTTGCATCAAAACATTTCATGAAAAAAATTCGTTAGAATAAAGTCAGAAAAGAAATTTTTTATGCCACTTATTTATTCAGCAGAATTAATACTCTCAAAAATATTATACAATTTCAACATTTGCAATATGGAGTATGCCACTATGAGATGCTACCCTGGATCACACTGAAAATCACAACCCAGAAGCTTAAAGGCTTAGTTTCCTGCCAGTGAGTAGAGAGAAAATATGATTGAGAATTACTGTTATGGTGATAATCGGTACTTCATTGTTATCACAATTGTAGTTTTTGTTTTTGTACCCAATGCACTATAGCTATAGCTAGAAATTAAATTGACTAGCTTGCTAGAGCATGGCATGGGCCACATGGCCTAACTAAGAAGTGGTGAGTACCTTTTTAAAAGGGGATCTGCAAATCATTCATTAATGTAATAAATAAGAAATACTACAAGCAGGGTCTCTCTTGACGACACACCAAGAAGGCACGAACGACCCCAAATTTCGCTATTATTTTTCCGTAGTCCCTTTCTGATTTTGTCATAGCATGGGAAAGAAAACAGACACATAGGTCCCATGATGTGATGTAACAGGGTTGCAACCTTTTTTTTTTTTTTTTTCTTGGTGGGGGGGGTGGGGGTGTTGTTAGTTTTTCATGGTTCCAGAAAATTTTAGAATTGAAGGTAAGATTTTGACAAGAAAAAAAGCGAATGCCACCATCCATCTCCTTAACATTTTCTTCTGTTAAACAAATTGCCACACTTGTTATGTAGTACAAGACCTGAGTGAGAGACCCATCAAATAATTATAATTTTTTCATGGTATTCAGTATTCATTTAATGCCATTCAAGATCCATTTCTTATTGCGGACATATTGAAGTTGGTTTTATTTGTATTCATGCAAATAAGCTAGTAGTTGTTGTACAACTTCTAGCTCCATCAACCTGCTCCTTTCACTCTTGTGAATTTCTTTATTTCTCATTAATTGCCATTGCGATCTTAGTGTCTCTGTCAATTTATCATGTCTCGTGATTTAATAATTTCTTTACTGTAGAAATCTAATTACTATGGATATGGGTCAAACCACTAAGCCTTAGTAGAGTTGGTGTTCCTTCAATTTCAGTTCATAAAAAAGGAAAAAGCTTGTAAAAAAAAGGAAAAAGTGGGGTTTATATTTATGTAAATTCAATAAATACATTATATTCGTTTTTAATCATATTTTAATTATGAATAAAATATTATTAATATCTACATAAAAAATGTTTTAGAATTTATTAAAGTATTTATTTTCAAATTATTTATATTACATTAATTAAAATTACATAACAACAAATAATAAAAAATATATAAATGTCAAGTTACTAGTTTTCAAATAATTTTAAATTTAAAAAACAAATAATTTTATAACATATTCAGAGGTAACGAGAAAAAAAGCAAACTTGTTACTCAGATTTTAGATTTCAGTTACTATTTAGTCTTCAGATAAAAAAAAAAAAACAACTCCTTACTTCGTATTAATTCTTTTTAATTAAGAAATTACTATAATTTGTATACACTTCTATGGTTGAAAATTCTGTTTGTAATGTTGAAATTAATCATTTTAGTTTTAAAAGGCACAAATTTATAATTTGTATGAATTCTAAAGTTATAAGGCATAAATAACTAGATATAGCGTTGTAATTTTCAATTTAGAGTAGTAATCTTGGTAAGGATTGAAAAATATATATATACCCTAAATAAAAAGCTTATATTTTATTTTAAATGTGATTATATATGTCAATTATGTTTAAAAATAAATAATAAAATACACGAACGTAATTAAAATGAAAGGTGGTATTATATAAGTCATTTTGTTCCGCGTCAAAGCAAAACTAGTCGTTGATACAATCTTGCTTGGATCTTTAATATACTTAAAAAAAAAAAAATTGTACAAATTTAAAAATTAGGGAATGACTTTAAACTTCAGTAATTTTATTGACATCAATATAGAGAACGTACATTTTATATCAATACAATATACTATCTTCAGATTTAAGTATACCACCATCAATGATATAAAGCATTTACACTTAAAAAAAAAAAAATGTACGGGGGTCAATTCATTAAAAATGTTTTTACATACAATTACAAACTAATCGTTAATCAATTTGTAACGGTTATATAGAAGTTTGTTAAGATCAATCAATATTAAAGGCTAAGTGCAAGTCGAAAATTCATTTATACTACAATAAGATATTTAGTTTAGTACCAAGAATGTGTCAATATATGTTGAGATTAAATGAAATCCAATATATTTAATAGGTAAACAATGTCAAATAGCACCAAATAACTGATGATGTCATGTTTAAGTAGCACCAAAGAACTGGAATGAGTTTTTCTGGTACCTCCCTAAATAAAAAGACCCTAACACCCTTTCTTTTTTTTTTTTTATTAAAAAAAAAAACTTATAAATAAAAGTTTTTTCTCTCTCATTTTCTACTGTCTCTCTCTTTATCAGTTCTCTCTCTCGTGCTCCTCCATCTCTCGTGTTGTCTTCTTATTTCCTTTTCTATCGTTATCGACCAGCAGTAGCAAAGTCTTCTCCTCCATCGTCAATGACCAACCGACACCTTAATCTTTTTTTTTTTTATTATTTTTAATCTAGTTCTAGGCGTGATATCCTCCATCACCGTCCACCTACCAGTGTTTTTTTTTTTTTCAATGAAACAAACCGGTTCAAATCAAAACCAGATGGTTCTAATTTTTTTTATTTGATTTTAATCTTTTTTATTTTATTTCATCCCCCTCTTCTGATTTTATTTATCATTTTTATATTATTATTTTGGATATTGTTGTTGTTGTTGATGTCATTGATGATGTTGTTATGAGAGAATAGGTGAAATAGATGGTTAATGATGTTGAAGATATATTCGGAGCGATTCAAAGACGCCCTAACTGTTCTGTGTGTTTCGCACCCTATATTGAATGTCTTCAACACAGGCACGGATCATGCACCATGAGGGCACAGACCTCACACATGAGGCAACGTACAACACACATGAATGCATGGACCACGCACATGAGTGCGTTGACCCCACGCACATGAGTGTACGGAACGTGCGCATCAGTTCACTGACGATGCACATGAGGACACGAACTATTAGTTGATGATATCGAGAATTTAAAATTTGTATGGATTTTCTAAAATTTCAAAATAATGGCAGTTTTGTTATTAAAAAATAAATAGTAAAAATGTGCTAGAAAACATAAATTCATTTCTTTAGTGTTAGTAAAATATAAAACTTGCTTTCTAGTGCTAATTTTTTTTTTTTTAAAAAAAACACCCTAACAAGTGACATTAATTTAAAACATAAGAAATTAGGATAAATGTTCTTGGGAGGTCTTGTCTAATTGTACTATATTTGTCCCTTTCTATAAGAACCCTTATTTTTTTAAAAAATAAAGTTGAATTTGAATAAAATTTTATTTTTTTAATATTTGGACCTTTTTTATGTCAGTAATCTGTAGTTATCTCTAAAGCGTGATATATTCGGGGACGGACCCACCTGACGATCAGGTGGGTCACGTGCCCCATCTCAGTTTTTGAAAATAAAAATTGTGATATTTGTACCTACGGTGATAAAGAGGCATATGTGTGTGACAGTCTCACATGAAATTACTACTTAAAAAAAAACATAACGAAATTAAAGATATTCGATCAACTATATATCATATTAACCAACTATTCATATAAGATTGTCACACTAAAATTTTCACGAGAGAGAGAGAGAGAGAGAGAGAGTGCACCATTTCTTTGTGACTTTGATCATTGTAACTTGTAAGGGCATTTTTGTGTTACCCACATGCTACTTGGATGCTAAAACAATCTGAAATCTGCAAGTCAAATCACAGGATTTGTTTGGTTTCTGTACACACAGTCTGTGTCAAAAATCCGTATTAGTTGAAGGCATCTTTGCACTTCACAAGTTGGCTCTTGACATCAACACCGAACATCAATCCATTTTGATATAAAAAAATATCAATGGTAAATTTTTTTATATTTTAATATATTTTATATCAAATTTATATAATAATATCTTTAAAAAATATTTTATATATAATATTTAATTAATATATATTAAAAATTTAAAAATATATTAAAATATATTCAATATTATAATCATTTTAAAGATTTCAATCAAATATTTTGATTGATATGTTTTTTTTATAATAATTAATATATTTTTTAATTAAATTAATTTATAATTTAACATCACTTTTGATGCTATAAACGGTGTAACATCAAATTTGATGTTACACCGTTTATTGATACCAAAAAGTTAAGTTGGAAATTAATATATTCCTTGGAGTGTCAAAGTACACCAAAATGGGGACAACACTATTTTGGTGCATTGGATGGAGACGGTTATAAGTAGTCAAAAACCCCAATTCAGACGACACAGTTTAAAGAATCGCAAGAAATGGAATTGGGTTCCTCAACATTCAAGTAATCATTTGCTTTTAGCTTTTTTTTCTGCAGTGCCAGTGCTTTATGCTTATTGTTTTTCACTCTTAAAAAAGTGCTTTAATTGCCATGAAATGTGCTTCTTATATGTGCTTGATTTTGTGCAACATTGTTCTTTTAGAGACTTGTGTTCTCAAAGTTCAATGCAAGCATGCCAGAAGAAAGTGAAGAAAATTCTCCAGAAAATTGAAGGCACTATCACCTTTTGAATTCTTAATTTGCTTTTTGTCTCAACATTTTTTAAATTTATCAGCATATGCGTTTTTATATGAACACATTAAACGACTATTAAATACAAGTAATAAAACTGAGATTATCTACAATGATTGTACAGTAGTAAGAAGTTTTGGGATCAAATTCTATCCAAATCAATTCATTTTTTACTTCGAATTCAGGTGTTTACTCAGTCAACATAAATGCAGAAGAGCAAATGGTGATGGTTTCAGGCAGTGTAGACTCTGCGATACTGATATAAAAGTTGGCCAAATCAGGTAAACATGCAGAGGTTTGGTCTCCAAGTTCTCATGAGAGACTTAACCAAGGAGGACAAGCTGGTTTCATCAGAGATGACCAGAACAGAATCAACAGGATCCATCGTTTCAAAACTCAGCAGATGTTACCTTTCTTCCTGGGTAATAATGCACAGGCTCATTGGCGTCTCGAAAATTATCTGAACCAAAATATGGGAATGGAAGCTATGAGAGGTGAGATTGATCAGGTTTTGATGGGAAATGCATATGATGGAGAACATGAACACAGACTTTCCATGGAAGAATATGATACGAGAGCCATGAGGGTTCATGCAGGTTTTCCTGGCAATGGTGCAGATTTTGCTGGTTTAGAAGGCCATGGATATGGTGGGTTTCAGGATATTTATGCAAGAAAACCAACTCCTATATATGAACATTCACCACCCGTGATGATCTATAACCATCCATCAACAAAGACGACACAGCCCATGTACAATATGATGGTTAATCACAATTAAACTCATCAACCCCATATCATGGATAATAATTCTGCGCTAACTCCTTCCTATAAAGATGTCAGCTTCGGTTCTGCACCATATACTTTCTATTGCGCAGGAAGAAATAGTTGTGCAGTCGAGCCATGAAGAGAAACAGAAAGGATTACAAGCTAATGATAGAAATCTAAGTAGAGGACATGATTTAATAGTTTAGTTTAAGAGGTCAAATGTTGCTATAAGATTATGCTTTCTGTTAATTTGCATTTGATCCCTATCAAAATAAGAAGCTCTAGAAAATCAATACTCTTAACTCATTTACGTCTAGCTTGTATAATAATATCATTGAATGTTATTATTTTGAACAAAAATGACATATATGAGCTTAGACATACGGCAAATGGAGAAGAATGAAATGGAATACACAGGTACTTGGTTTTAGTTTATATAAAAAGGATATAACAGAAGAGCACAACATGTTTAGATGTAATACAGGACTAACAACTTATCGCTTTCATGCATTCCTTCATCTGGATTCGGCTTTCCGCCATTTCTTTCGTGGAACCAAACTGCTCCTTGGTTTCAACTTCAATTCAGGAGAGAACTTATAAGTCGGATCTCTCATACCTGCTTGTATGTCCTTGAAAACTGCATATTCAATCACTTGGGCGCTCCCTCTCTAAGACAATGCTCCACATACTCCGGCCCTGAGACAATGTTCTCAAATGCTCCTATTAGGGTGTCTATATCACTCATGACTTCCCACACATTAATGTAACGCCCGTCAGGCCCTTTCTTGAGCTTCTTCAAGGCATTCTCAACCGCAAGCCTCCTAGCTTGCTTTCCAGGGGACAACTCCTCAGGTCCATTCTCATCTTTAAAAACCTCTGCCATCATTCGATACTTAGGCTTCTCCTCAAACTCAAACAACTTATCAATATACTTATCACTAGCTTCATTCGGGTATGGTTCTGTCGGTATATCATCATCATCATCACCTTCACTACCGGTCCACAGAGTATTCTCCTCATCACTTCCCAACCGCACACTACGTAACTCAACACTGTAATCAGCATCAATCAAATCTGAATGCTCCTTCGCCAGCTGCCTCACTTTCTTAATCTCCCTCTTGAGACGACTCTCACCCTTCTCAGAATCGCTCTCATCTTCACTCCCTGTCCACAAACATTCATCCTCATCCATCTCTTTCTTCCAAGCTTTCCTAAACTCCTCATCCCCTGGTTTTCCACCACCAAAGAGGTCATAACCTTTACGCCCCCCACCACGAGCATACCACCTTCTTGACACTACTAAACCAACCCATTTGCAATCAAAATCCCATCTTTCAACCACCAATATCAAAAACTAGAAAAAAAAAAAAAAAACGAGCAAATTACTGGAAAACCTCCAAACATATGTTTTATTACAATCGAAAACCACTTTTACTTTTTATAATAATGACCTCCCCTATACTAATGGTTTGACTATAGTTGATCGTTAGAGTTAACTTTAATAAGGGCGTTTTGGTCAATTTATCTAATTTATATTTTCTTTTAAATTTTATATTAATTAAAAGTTAATTTTCATTTAAAATCATGTAAAATTTTTAAAACTAAAAAATGATTTAAAAATTAAATAATTTTAAAACTTAAAAAAAAATTAACTATAAAAAATAAATTTTTTATTTTAAATAGATCTAGTTCATCTTCCTAATAGCATCCATCATCATCATCAAATGAAGCCTTAGACAATCCATCACCCTTCTTCATCAACCTTACCCAGATTCAAGAAAACAATTGAAGATCAACCTTTCCTTGGGTTCCAAAAAACAATTGAACAATTGAAAAAAAAATTAAAAACAAAAAACAGGTTGTAGATGAAGTTGAAGACCCGGATCTTCAATCTTCAAAAAATAAAAAAAAAAAAAAATCAATCTTCACCCTTCATCAATCCATCATCTTCTCCATCAACCTCACCATTCTTCACCATCAATCAACCTTACCCAATCCATCATCTTCTTCATCAACCTCACCATTCTTCACCATCAATCAACCTTACCCAATCCATCACAAAAACAAATCTATCAAAAATTAAAAAATCCATTAACAAAAATACTGGGTGATTTGTGATGGTGCCACTAGCGAAGACCCAGAACTGGGTCTACAAAATGGGTCTAGATCTCCCTGATGGAGACCAACTGGGTCTCCACATGAGAGCTCGTCATCGTCGAACTAAGTCGAAAAGAGGGTTTTGATCGACAGCGAGCGGGCGACGATCTAGGTTGGAAACCCAGATCGACGTCTGGGTTCCCCACCTGGAAACCTAGACGTCCGGTGCTCAGAAGGCGTCTGGATTTCCAGATCGAAACCCAAACGCCCGATACCCAGACGTCGATCTGGGTATCCGGGTAAGAGAAGGAGAAGGAGAAGATGAAGATGAAGATGAAGAAAAAAAGAGAAGAAGGAGAAGAGAGAGAGAGAGAGAGAGGGTTGTCGACCGGTGAAGAAGATGAAGAAACAGAAGAGAGAGAGTGAGAGAAAGGGACTGTGTTGGATTTTATAAATAGAGATCCAATCTCTCAAGATTGGATCTCCACCGTCCGTTTCATTCGATGGACGGTAGAGATCCAATCTGGAGATTGGATCTCCACCTATTTTTTTTCTTTAATTTTTTTATTTTTTAAAATATTAAAGATTTTTTTTTTTAATTTTGGTTTTTGGAAATTATTCACCACCGTCCATCAACATGATGGACGGTGCAGATCTCATTTTTTATTTTCTTTTAAATTTTAATTATTTTATATTTTAAAATTAATTTTAATTTTTTAATTTTTAATTATTTTTAGAATTTAAAATTTTTTCTAATTAGATCTCAACCGTTTATTTTTTAGATAAACGGTTGAGATTTTTTAAAAGTTTAACTTTTTTTCCCATAAAAATAAGACCTTGAATTAATTACTTAGGGGTATCCTCGTCTTTTTACTCTATTTTGTCATTTTTTAGTTATCTTAAACGGTCAATATGGTCAAACCGTTAGTATAAGGGAGGTCATTGTTATAAAAGGTAAAAGTGATTTTCGATTATAATAAAAGATATGTTTAGAGGATTGTTAGTAATTTGCTCAAAGAGAAAAAAAAAAAAAAAAAAACCATGAAAGCCCCACTTAACGCATAATCCAAAACTTACTCTTCTTTCTATGGCTACTAGACGACAACCAAATTGACGAGACCCTTCCCAAATCCCTTCTTTGGACCCGAGAAAGACCCCGTAGCACCCCGAAAGAATTCCCACGAACCCTATACTTAGCCCGGAGGAACCCCATCAGGGCACCGAAACTCATCTATCTAGATATTTTAACTTCTTTTACAAGGTGACAATGATAAAAGTTTTTCGCTTTTTCTTAAAAATTTCGGCAGCATGCCGTCTGTTTTCTAAACTATGCCACCCTGCAAGTTTCAAATACAATTTATAAAAACACTTCTATGAAATCAGTTTCTCAACTTCTAGAGCCTCTGGCTCTTTTCTCACAATGCAATCACAAACAAGTAAATAAAATCTGAAAACTGAATTTTTCAGAAAACTTTAAATAAAACATTTTTAACTAATGCATCCACTATTTCTTTTAAATATTTACAACTATATACATGAACATATATATAATCAAACTAACAAAATATATATATATATGTAGTAAGTGTCGTCTAATTCGTCCGCCTGCACCTCTGATTGAACCTCGTCTACTGGACGACTAGTTCCTGCGCCTGGGGGAGAATTTTTAAGAAAAACATTTAAAGAAAACTATGAGTATAACTCAGTGAGTGGTATAATTTATATAAACTAAAACTCATTTCTGTATAACGTATTCTCCCAAAAACAGTTTTTAAAAACTAACTTGCTTTCTAATATTCTTTTCTAAAACACTTTCTGAAATCTTTTCTTAAAATCTTTTCTGATGCTCGCCTACATGGTAACCCAGGGAATATCTACTCCTGACGTGGTAGCATATAAATTCTCGCTAACCACTAGGAGTGGGGAATCTACCATGTGTAGTCGCCGAAAGCGGGCCCACGCTGCGGACCGACTACACTACCCTATACGTGTATACGGATCACTCATGCCTCGCTCACACAAGAGTCGACTAGACTCAAATCTCACTGACTGACTTCCTCTCATCTACCGTATCACGCATAGGGCATTCGGCCGGGTACTAAACTGGGGCTAGGGTAAACCATAGGCATCTAAAATCTTTTCATAATAAAAATCTTACTTTTCTTTTCTTTGATTTATTGAAACAAAACTTACTTTTCTAAGGCCGAAGCCTATCATTTATAAATAACTTTAGCATTTATAATTCTCGAGTATAATTACTCAATATACTAAATTATTTCAATACTCAAATGATCATAGGCTATTAAAATTTATTTTTCTTAATATACTAAAATATTCTAAATCTCAAGGCAATAAGCCTAAAATCTTTAATTCTAGCACATTCTCATGTACATAAATAATAAACTAAAATCTTTATGCTAGAATTATAATATAAATTCAATTAATAAATGAATAACTATTTATAATAAATTCTTTTAACTTTAAATAAACTTTAAGAAAATATAAACTTTAAAAATTTGTAGTTCCACTCACAACACGTCCTTGGATAGAATCTGATTCTTCTCCGTATACCTCTGGAGCTCTCCGTTTTTACCCTAAAACATCAAATATTCATTTAGGGGCATTTAACTCATTCAAATCACATTCAAACTCAATAAAAATCTCATTTATCTCTATTAATACCCTTTAACGCCTAAACTTTCGGATTTCAATTTCTATTAAATCGGGGCTTTCGAAATCCGTTTTCTTTACATAAATCCTACTTATTCTTTCCTAGGAATACTTCAGTATACTCAATTTCATCGTCGGATGCATCGAACGAAATTCGTTCGATTTCGCTTACTAATAAAAATTATTTTTCGTTTCGAACATCCGACAACTTCAATAATCAATTCTCTAGTGTTCTAACATCCAACCATGATTAAATAAATCGTTTCGAACGTTAAACGAACGCATTTGGAAGGATTTTGGAAAACACCCTTCAACTTGTCCGTTTAGCTCCGAAATCGATCCTAAACTTTTCGTTTTCGAAATCTAACTTCATAATATTATTTTCTAATCTCTAAAACATCTATCTAAAGCCTTAGATTAGAAAACGAATTCAGATCCCATAAAATCCCATTTTTGTCAAGACTTTCTCTCTTTTTCTCACCCATTTTTACTCAACCAAATCACTCACAAATTACACCAAAATCATTCTCAGAAGTCCCTCTTATCATCCTTAAACTAAAATTTGAAAAAGAAGCTAGAGAGAGAATGGATTTTCATATGATACATAAAGCTTTAAACTGACATAACTTACCAAATACGCGATCTTTTCGCTTCAAATTTGGGGGTTAGCTAGAGGAGGTGATAAGGAACAACTTTCGTGAAGGAACCTCAGCGAAAATCGGATCGGATCTCTCTCTTTTCTCCCTCTCTCTCTCTTGCGCGATCTCGGCGTCTCTCTCTCTCTCACGCGATTTCTCTTTCTTTTCTTTTCTGTTTCACGATTACAATTGTCTCATATGAGACAAAATTGATTTTTATATCATTTATGCTCAATTACAATTTAGTCCCTCAAGAAAATTTCATTTAATACCTCAAACTTTCAATAATTTCACTAGTACCCAAAACTTTATAATTTTTAATTCTATTGGTTCACTTGTCAATTTCTCATCCATTTATCTCTTCCATCAATCAATTGATGACATGTGGCACATCCATAGCCACTACTTTTCAAAAGCACTTATCTCTTTTCTCATTGGTTGAATTAAAATATCATTTACTTTATTTCGTGAGCTCACCTCGCTTGATTAACATATAATTAATCCCTAATCACTTTTGAAAAATATTCCACAAATATTCTACACATATCTTATGGCCAATTTAACTTTATAAACTTCAATTTCAGTTTAATACCTCTCATATATACTTGATAAAAAAAATATTCCTAACCGAAATCTGATCGAATAAACCGATAACTTTTTATACGTATCTATAGCTTAAATACTCGATTTTTATGTCCATTCTCTTTAACCCATTCTCATTCACTTGGGTTACACTCCTTGAAACTTCTGCATACTATACTCATGCGTGATCCATGCATACTTAACTTAAAATGTCCATTTTGCCCTTTTTATAATCTAATTTCACTTGAACTAGAAAATATTCTGAAAATATTCCATGGTCATCTAATCTTCAAATTGACCATGAAATACTTTAATTGGGTATCTTATCTATCAATCTCATGCTTCGAAAAAAATTCAATTGAGTTTAAACTCATTAAAACTCATTAATCTCTTAAAAGGGCAATATCGTAATTTTCTTCGGATCGCTTAAAACTGACTCAAATGGTCTTCTTTTTTATCCGTTTCTATTTCTCTATACTCTCCTACTATTTTCGGACCTTTTCGACTATTAAGGTCAATTTCTGAAAATTTTACTATTCATCCGAAAATTTTCGTCCGAAAAATACTATTCATCAAAAACTCCTATTTCCCACCGAATCTCAATTTATGACCCTGAACAATATAACCGGGTCCAAATTCAGTCTTAAACACTAATTTCGGATTTTTTTTTCGGAAGAATCACTATTCATTCTGGATCCGAACATTATTCATTGAAAATTCTCATTTCTTCCTGATATGACACTCAAGGTCTTATAAATATAATCGAATTCTAATCCGGCCCCTTGTACTATTTCTGACTTTTTATTCTCTATCTGATCGTCAGAAATGAATTCTCTAAGGAAACTAGGATTGGGGTTTATCACAAATATACTACAAAAATGAATCAAACCAATCGTGTCGAAACCATCAATCATTCTCATCTTCAACGTTTTTCTAAACTTCCTATTACTACATTTAACTAAAACAAACGAAAAACACGAAAACAGAACCCAAATATTCAGAGGGAAAAAGACACACATTGATAGATTCAGTTAGGACTTTTGACAAACATATAGAGTACATGAAAATGAAAAATGAAGAAAGGCAACTGACATTGGAAATTTGAGGAAACCCCACCAACAAAGTGGTGTCTAGAGGAGTTAACAAGTGGTGGAATCAAATAAAGGGAAAGGCGGGAACAAAGCATACTGGCCACCATTCCTTAGGCATTTTTTTTTTCAAATTTCTTTTTTTATTGTTTTAAAAGGGGTATAATGGCCTTTTTATTCGTTTTAACTGAGCTCAATGATAAATGAGTCTTTTCATATTTTCCGTTAGGGTTGACCATAAGTTATTGATGGAAGGAATTAACTTGAAACTTTTTCAAAATGTTAGGATTGATTTGATACATTTTTGAAATACAGTTGAAAATATGATCATTTTTGAAAGCTTAGAAATGAAAGTAATTTTTACCTTTCTTTTTTCAATTCCATAATAGAATAGATATGACAAAAATTGATGGTTGTGTGTGTATATACATAGATATATATATACATATATATATATATATTGTATTTTATTATTATTATTATTTTATATTATAAATTCAAACCGTCAGTCAATTAATAATTAATTATGACATATTATTTGGGTAGGAAGGGTAAGATGGTCTTTTTATGTGAGGGGTTAAGATTGTAACACATGAATTACTAAAATTATAGGCAAATAAAAAAATTAAAAAAATAATTTAAATAATTTATTATATACATAAAATTAATTTTACACAAAAAAAAAAAGATTCACCAGATTGGTGGATGTACAATAGAGATCCAAACTGGTGGATCTCCAACATCTTTAACGTCATCAAGTTTGTTCATCAACATCATCAATAACCTATTTCATCAATATCATCTCCCACAATCTTCAACATCATCAACAACGTCATAACATCATCAACCTCATAATATCTCACAACAACAATATCAACAACAACATCAAAACAATTTTTTTTTTTAAAAAAAAATCAAAACGGGGCAATAGATGATCTTTATCTGGGTTCTATCTAGGTTTGATCAAACCTATATGAAACCTCTCTGGTTCTGGGTTCGGAACCCAGAACTAGAAAGGACCTTTATTGCAGCGGTTTGAGATAGAGACCCGTCAGAGATGGAACGGATCGTCTCCATTTCCGACGGATCTCCATCTTAGACCGATATGATGGAGGTCCTCTCTAGTTTTAGGTTTCGAACCCAAAACCAAAAGGATTTCATCTAGATTCAATCGAACCTAGATGAAGATAAGAGTAACTCTTTATTTGGGTTCTTTGAACACAAATGAAATATTTGGGTTTGATGAACCCATATGATCCATTTTTGATTGAGAGCATTTCCATCGCATCAAAAGTGCTTGATTTGAGGTAGAGGAGAAGAAGATGGAGGCCAATAGAAGAGATGGTGGACAGAAGAGACTAAGGTAGAAAGAGAAGGGATGGAGGATGAGAAGAAGAATGAAGGAGATAGATGAGAAGGAAAAGAGACGGAGGAGATGAAAGAGAGACAATTAAGACGAAATGAAAGATTTTGTGTTTGTTCTGGATTCTTTCGGACCAAAGAAAAAAATGAAAGGTTTTCGTTATTGTTCTAGACTCTTCCAGATCAAAGGAAAAAATGAAATCCATTTGTTTATATTTTTAAAATTAACTTGTTATATTTTTTTCTAAAAAAAAAAAAAACACTTGTTTTATTTTTTAAATAAATATTTTTAATGTTGGATAGAGGATGGATTAAAACAATAATCACATTTTTTTCTGAGTTAATTTTTTTTCTTCCTGAATTTTTTTAAAATTATTGTTAAATTAAAAAAAAAACAATAATTAGATTTTTTTTAAAAAAATAATCATAGTATTATACACGTGTCGGTTTTTTATTGGTCAAATGATATGTAATATTCTAACTTGAGAGAAATACTAAAAAGCATATGAAAATATACTTTGTTACAATCGAAAACCATTTTTGTTTTTTATAACAATGACCTCCCTATACTAACAGTTTGACAATATTAATCATTTGAGATGACTGAAAAATGACAAAATAGAGCAAAAAAACGAGAATACCCCAATTAACTAATTTGTGACCTTACTTTTGTAGGAAAAAAAAATTAACTTTTAAAAACTCTTAACCATTCATATAAAAAGAAAATGGTTGAGATGTAGTAAAAAAAAAAAAAAAAAAACTTAAATTCTAGAAACAATTAAAAAATAAAAAATAATTAAAATTAGAAAAAAAGAAAATAAAAAATGAGATCTGCACCGTCCTTTATGTGGTGATTAATTTTAGAAAACCAAAATTAAAACAAAGCTTTTATATTTTAGAGAATTTTAAAAAACAAATTAAAGAAAATATAGATGGAGATCCAATCTGGAGAAATTGGATCTCCATTTATTAAAGCCAATTACACCCAACCTCATGGCTTTCATCTTCTTCTTCCCTCAACTAGTAATCGTCTCTCTTCTCTCTCTCTCTCTCTCTCTCTCTCTCTCTCTCTCTCTCTCTCTCTCTCTCTTCTCTTTCTTCTCATTCTTCTCTTTCTTCGTCTTCTTCATTAATCGACAAGCTGGTTCATTGCCTGAATATCTAGATCGACATATGGATATTTGGCGTCTAGGTTTCCAAATCGAAATTCAAACATCGATTTGGGTTTCCACAGTATCAGATGTCTGGGTTTATAGATTGAAACCCAGACATCAATATCAGACATCTGTGTTTCGATTTGGAAACCCAAACATTTGAGTACTGGGCATTCGAGTTTCCATCAAATGTCAATTTGGTTCCATCTTAGAATCAAACCGTCACCCCGTGGTGATGGTTTGGTTCCAACTTGGAATAGATTTGGTTAAGTAAATAAATTGATAATGATTTGGTATCGTTGTTGATCTGGTATCCTCTATCTCTTTTCCCTCTCTTTGCTCTCACTAAGACCGGGTTGTTGTGTATGCATTTGATTGATGAAGATGATAGTGGTTTCGTCATCTTTTCTTTTTCTTCTTCATTGTCTGTGTCTGAGTTTCCAACCTAAACCTGCGTCAGTGTCTGGGTTTCTAGATCGGAACCTAGACGTCAATCTCAAAGCTCTCAATCCTTGCTAGTCCATCGTCATTGCGTCTGTGTCTACGTCCATCATCAGTCCTCTTAATCTCTCTTCTCTCTCTTTGCTCTCCCTAGGATTGGGTTGATGATTTTATGATTGATTTTTACTCCCAAATGTTATTGTTGTTGTGTCTGCAATTGATTGATTGTATGGGTTAATGATTTTAGAAATGGTATTGATTATTGTGTTGATTGTAAATGATGTTGATTATGATGTTCTTAGGTCTGTTTGATGATGATGGTAGTGGTTTTTGTTTGAAGATGACAATGGTTTTTGTTTGTGTTAATGATTGATAGTGTTAGACCCCTATAAGTTTATGTTGATGATTAATGATGATTGTTTATGTTGATGATTGATCATGATTGCTTGTGTTGATGATTGATAACGATGGATCATTGTTGATGAACAAGACCCCTGATCTTTATTATCGAAACTCAGAACTCTATTGAATATTGATAAACCATCATTAACAAAGTTGAAGATAGTAGTAGAAATACTGTCATTTCCTTTTTTTTTTTTAATAAATAATTTTTTCTATTTTTTTGAAATATTATTTTTTCTCAAATTGATCTTATTTGTCCATTTTTGAGATGGACGGCGTAAATCTATTTGAAAAAATTTTAAATTATTTTTTAGTTAAAATTTATTTTTTAATTTTAAATTATTTAATTTTTAAAATATTTTTAAGTTTTAAAATTTTAAATTATTTGAAATGGATCTCCATAGTCCATATGGATGATGAAAATCCAAACAATTTATTAATTAATATAATTTTTAAAAGAAAAATAAAAATAAAAAATTTGATGGACCTTAATATAGGGAAGATCGTTGTTACAAAAACAAAAGTGGTTTCCGTTTGTAATAAAACATATTTCTAGAGGATTTTTAGTAATTCTCTCATTCTGATTTTATTAGGGCCAAAATAGTCATTTAAAGCTATGAAGGGCAATTGAGTTTTTTTTTTTCTTTTGGTTTAATTTGACTGTCAATTATCTTCAAAATACCTTTAAAAATCTAATATTTTTCAAAGCCTTGAGGATTAAAATGAGATTTCCCAAAAAAATGAGCTTCTGAAAGAACAAGACGGAATGTTGTTTGTGTTTAATGAATTTTTATAATCCCACTTTTACCCCTTCAACGATAAATACCAAATCAAGTTACCGTTCACATCCTTCCATATGTTTCAATTGTTCTTCTCCTTTCTCGTCAGATCTCACCAGGGAAATCCATGGGGTTCGTTGGAATTGATCTCCTTCTGTCTCTATATCTTCGCTCGACCACCATTAAGCTCCACTTTATCGTCCTCTTTGTCTTGTTTTGTAGCGCTTTGTTAGGCTTTTTAATTTGATTATAATATGATTCCAAAATCTTCGATTTGATTTGATTATGGTCGCTTTAGTGTTGGTAATTAAATTTAGTGTTTCTTCGCTTTAGTGTATGACACCATAGACAGACTCTTTAGTGTTTTTTTGTTACTTACAAGTGTGTTGCAATACTTGGAGTTCTTTGATAGTAATGGAAAGAGATCTGTTCCGTTATGGTACTGAGACAATTGGGATAGCGTTACTAAAGCTTCTTCGCTTTTAATAATTATACACGTAGCGAACTTGATTCTTTTGTGTACTCACAAGTGTGTTGCACTACTTAGATATGTGTTTAGTATTTCTTTGATGGCAAGGGAACGAGTTCTGTTCCGTTATGGTATTTTGAGACAATTGAAATGGAGTCACTAAAGTTTATTTCTTTTCTGTACTTACAAATGTGTTGCAATACCTGGAGATCTATGTTTAGTATTTCTTTGATGGTAATAGAAAGAGTTCTGATCCGTTACAGTATTTTGACAATTAGGATTGTTTTAATCATTGATAGACTTGTATGGCTTATATTTCAGGCTATGTTCATGCTTATAATCTTTCGGGTGTTAAAATTTGTAAGGTGTTAAGCATGTGGTTAGGCATAATAATGAGAGAAGCAGCAGTGACTAGATCAAACACAAGATACCTTTATCTCTGAAGTCTTTTCATATGGATCTAATAAATTTTATTGGTCATATTGT
Source organism: Litchi chinensis (assembly GCA_019925255.1). NCBI lineage: Eukaryota > Viridiplantae > Streptophyta > Magnoliopsida > Sapindales > Sapindaceae > Litchi > Litchi chinensis. The sequence goes on from CM034467.1 coordinate 3,467,590, forward strand.
AGGCTGAACCGTATTGCTTCAAGTATGTATGTTTTGGTAGAATTGTCCTGCAAATCTCTACCATTAGACAAGGTATGTTCTCTTTGTAATGCTCACTTTATGTTGTGGGCAAATTGTTCACACAAGGTTATCCTACCTCTTGGTACAGTTGCTAAGTGTTCAATGCCTGTTCCCCGTATCTTCTAATGCAAAATTTCGGTTGACTGGCTGAAAATGCTATAACTGGACAAGAAATAGTTCCTGAGCGTTGACAGGGAAAAATGAAAAATAAGTGATAGGTATTACTTTGCTTATTACACCAAAGCTTGGAATTTTTAAGCATCATGTTTAAGTCATTGTGAAAACGAATTCTGAATTTTTTTTTTTTTAAGATTTAATGAAATTCTTTTCTCTTGTATCTGTTTTCCTTTTTCTACTCATAGTGGGATGACTTTTGCTCTTGATATGTGATTTTTGATTCATGTACTTGTTTTAGGATGTGATCATACTGAATTTACTATATACGACAATGTGCCTTATTCATTTGTTATGTTCCTTGCCCTGTTTGTATTTAAAACAGAAAAGCTTCTGTGTTGTTTGATTCTATTTGGATCAAAGTGGACCAGCAAGGGCATGGACAACCCCCTGTTTGTATTTCCTTCTGTTTTATGGTTATCTTAGCTATATTGGTGACAGGTCTTAAGCCAACGTGTAAAAGCTCTAGTAAGTTATTCATTCATCAAGTCATTCAAGTGGGAAATTTTTGGTGACTTTGAAGCTGAAGATGACTATTACTCTTGGAGCAATTGATGGTATTGAATAAGCAGCTAAAATAGTTTTGGCAGATTTTGTAAAGCAGGATGGCTTTGAGAGTTACCTAAGTTAAGAGTACAAGTACACACACCATTTTGATATGCTACATTGTATTATAGTGATATAGGTTGTTCTTCTACCCCTTATGATTCTGCCTTGCTATAGGAAACATAAATTGAAATGGTGTTATTTTGTCATGTAATCTTTCTTCATTTGATTAAAAGTTCCTTGGGAATATTCTAGCTCAATGTTGTAAAGTTATTGTTTTATCTTGTAATATTAGTCTTACCCAAGTTTTTGTTCATTGCATTCAGGTTCAGGGTAGCCTCTACTTCAAATTGCCCACCAAAAAAAAACTGTTCAAACATAACAAATATTCAAATTTAGCAATAGATTTAGCTCCCATTTGTGTTTGTGTGTGTTTATGTTAATGTCTTAAGAGTCAAGAAAGTTTTTTGTTCACTTGCTATGATTCCAGGGGCAGCCGGAGGGATTCTTCGGTGCAGGAGCTTGAGGGTGTACTCCACAACTTATTGTGGTGTGGCCTTATCCTTGCACTCAGCACCAGGAGTGACCATGTTAGGCTGGAGAACTATACCTTCAAACATGACATTGTTCTCAGCGAGATAGAAGAACACCTCAGCCCGCACCTTCTGTGCAACTTCGAAGGTCCTGTCGAAGGTTCTGCTCCTGCAGGACATTAACCATCTTCAGCTTGCAAGTTACTGGACATCAATTCGGTTATGGCTGGGGTACTAAGAAATTGATGTTTCAGTAACATGCAAGCTGATGGCCTCTTTGTAGGATCTCTTTCAAAACAGCATTCTAAAAATTCCTTGCCCTCATAAGACAAAGACTCAGGTATGGCCGGGGTTGCACCGCGCCCAACCTTGAACATTGGTACATGCCGCATCAATTAAAAACAAACCCTCCTTAAATCAGTGAGCAATCTTACAGTTCTCAGTAAGTTTAATATAATTGATAAAAAACAACAACTAACGCAATGGAATAATGAATTCATAAGAACTTAGCGATGCAGATGCAAAGTCTTTTCTTGCATCACGAATTCTTTTCAAACTCAAGTGACATTCTTGCCAATGATAAAGAGTTAGTAGTTTGGTTACATGGAAAGCAAATCAAAATGAATAAAGCAACATTAAGGAAATAGATCATCACCTTTTCAAGATCATTCCAAGGAGGTTTCCCGGTATACATTTCAATTACTGTACAACCCAAACTCCATATATCAACAAGAAGTGCAAAATCGGGGCTAGCTTTCCCCCTGATGAGCTGAAACAAAGACAATACCATCAGCATGGCGAAGCTATAGGATATAACAATTCATAAATTCATGTAGCAGAAAGCAAATACCTCTGGAGCCATCCAGTTTTCAGTTCCCTTGATAGAAAGCCTAGCTTCTTGTCCATCAAGCTGAGTAGCAAATAAAAATTTATTGAAGGCCAATATGAGAATTCTTAAATAATGAACTATTATGGCAAAAAAAAACTAAATACAATACTGATTCATGGTTAGATAAATTATCTCCCAGTCAACCATAGTATTTGTCTCAAAATTATGTTGCATGATAAGCGATAGCACTTCATATTTATGATCTTACTTAGGTTCGCAACATGTAAAGCACATGAAAACTCTCATAACAAAAAGAAATGAACCTGCAGTTTTCAAACATGCCCGTATAATTTGTATGTTGCAAGTTTACCAGTATGAATGAGATTATCACACGAAAAGTAGTAAAGAACAGTGGTGGATCCAGAAATCTATACGAAGGAGGACACTTTTATATAATAATTATAATATCAAAAAATTAAGTTATATAAAATGTTCTTTATAATATTTTCTTCAATTACTAGAATAACGTTATATGAAATAAAAATAGCAACAATATATCACCAGAAAGAGATATATAATTTTATCTCTTAGAGGATTATAAACAAAATTTCTTAAAATAACATTCTTAATACAAATATAAAATCAAAAGCATACTGATTATGAGTTGATAATTTATAAAATTAAAATGTTTCAAATTGAAAGATCAATTTGTAATAATAGCGAAACAAAAAAAAAGAAAAAACAATATGTTTTGATAGGGAAATAAATTGAACCGTAATGAAAAAAAATTGAGGAAAAGTAAAATGTTTTGATAGGGAAATTGATTGAACCATGGTGGATGAAAGAAAGAAAAATAAGATCAATGCCATAAAAAAAATTTAAAAAAATATATAAAACAAAGCAACATTTATGAAAAATAAAAAAATATTTTTTTTAAAAAAAAAAGCAATGTTTGTGAGTGAATAAAATGAAAAATATATGAGATCAAAGGGAATTGAACCATGGTTGTGTCTAGGAAGGAAAGCAATCACAACCAACAAAACCTTTTAGATCATGTGCCTTCATTTGACAGTCTATTTATATAATATATATTAAATTACTAAGAAAAAAGATAAAATGCAAAATCTCGTTGAAGGAGCTGTAGATTGAACCCTGATGACATCTACCGCAAAATGCACGCTACAACCAACAAATGTATCCTCACATTACATTTATATATATATATATATATATATTTTTGAGGAAATTACATTTATATATTTAAATACAGTGAACTTTATTAATTTTCAAAAAATTTCAGGGTCCGCCTCTGGTAAAGAAAAACGTTTTCTCTATGCATTCACTTCAGCAAATGCCAAAGCACTATGAAAATACCTATTAGAAAAGTAAGCAATTTCTTTGTAAAAAAGAAATGTTGGTAAGTAGACACTACACACAGTAGAGGAGCCACATTCAGGGCGGCTCGCAAAAGATCTAAGAAAAAGTTGGAAATTTTTACATATTTGTCCTTAAAACAATTGCCTTTTCTATTTTCCCAACCTCATTACTTTCTCATTTTCTTATGCACCCACAAATCAAAATTGTTGGCTCTGTCCCGAGTTGAACACAAACAAGGTATAAAAGACAGCAAGCATGTATTTCACATGGAAATATCTTTTTAAGAAATCAGAACTCACAAGTTTAGCCATTCCAAAGTCGGCAAGCTTAACAACCCCTGATGCATCGACAAGCAGATTAGCTCCTTTGATATCCCTATGTATTTCAGAAAAGTAGAATGCTAAGTTTCGAACAAAACAAATCATCCAATAGTTCAAATCGAATATGTCACACTAAGTTTCTCAAATAAAATAAAATTGTCAGACTAAGTGCATGCAAAAACAAATGCAAACTTATAAAAAAAAACATGTTCCAATACCTATGAACTATATTTTTGCTATGTAAGTATGCCAACCCAGAAAGAATCTGCCGTGTAAAATTTCGAACAATGTTTTCTGTCATCGTTCCATTATATTTCTTCATATATGTTGTAATTGCTCCTGGGTGAACATACTCCATATATACACAGAGCTTGTCCTCAACCTACATGTATATAAAAGTGTATTTTCAGTTATAGTTGGAATCATAAGCATATACTAGCAAGCACCTAACAGAAAACAACACCAAGCATGCAACTGGAAAATTACATACCATTGCACTACCATAGTACTGCACAATGTTTCGATGACTTAAGTTGCTGAGGATTTCAATTTCCTGAAACAAATGGATGAACTTAGATAGGAGCAGAATGAATATAAATCCTTTGCACAAAACAACAAGAATAATTTGCAGGCATCTCCAAAATGATCTTCATTTCATATGCATTTAACACAGCAGAAATTTGAATGCAATAACGCTAAAAAATTAAAAAAAAAAAAAAATTAGATGCTCCAGTAGCTTTATTTTATCCTCAGATGTTTGGTCATTAGGGAATATCTTAACCTCCTTCATCGCACATATTGCTCCAGTTACCCTGTTAGTAAAATAAAGTCTCAAATTTAGTGTTTACTCCAGCAAATTAAAGAAACTAGCATAAAAGATAAACAGACAGTTTATATACCGATTCGTGGCAACGTAGACTTCTCCAAATGAACCACGCCCAAGGAGCTCTCCTTTTTTCCATTGATGAGACCACTGATATTTCATCAGTAGAGCTCGGGTAATAGGGGCGAACTTCGAAGCTGAGGCAGCTTCAAGATGAAGAGGTAACTGAACAGGATACTGGCGGATTTTATGCCGAAAAGGAAAACCCCTATTGCGCCATAAGGCTGAAGCCACCATTTCAGGTGCGCAAATATGAGGCCTGTGATCATGGAGCTTTAACACCTTTAAGGTGGTCTGCCCTCCTAAATTCTGCTTTAAATATTTAACTGACCACAGTGGCACCCTAGGATCATGAGCCGCCTGAATTATACGGCTTTGAACACTAACCTTGTCGAGGTCACCGCGTAAATCGGTTCTACTGATTGTACGCATCCAATGTTTCGTTACCTCGAGCCTTAGTTCATTTATCCCAGCCCGATAGTCCACTTCCAGTGAATCGATTATGCGATTTGATTCAGCTAGGTCCCATCCCCCGTTATAGTTTTCGTCATTCGTGTACCTGTAACATTTTCAATCCTGAATAAATCAATATAAGTTTTCTCCCACCAACTTTTTTTTCAAGAATTAGACATATTTTAATCTATAATTTTTATTTTTTATTTTTAATTATTATATTGAAAGCGACACAAAGAAAAAAATTTTAAAAATTTTCATTGTAGTCTTTGATATATAAAAAATTATCAAAATTTTTAAATCTTTTTAAAAATAATCATTTTCATCCCTAAATTTTTTAAAACTCTTAAAAGAAATTAAATCGATAATTTAGAAGTCAATAAAGACAAAATGTGCTCATCCTTTTCTTGCCAAATTTATTTGTTTCTTGCTGCTGTTATTATTCCAAATCCATGGCATCATGGTATACAAGTTTAAGAAATTATTTATGCATAAATTTTACATATAAATATTTATGTTCTCAAGTAATCTACCATTGAATAATTTGTGTCAGTCATCTTAACAATTTCATCTTATTGTTAAGGAGAAAACCATTCATCAATAATCATTTGGAAAGGCTTCATTTTTATAGTATAGCATGAGATGAAATTATTTTCTAGTTTCGCCATAATGCAATGCATACTCTATCTAACTGTTATATCATAATAAAAACAATCAATCAAGTATGTTTTTTATTTCACATGACATTATTGTAGTAGTCGAGTATGTATATATGCCAAGTATATCAATTTAAGAATTTTGTCAAATCCTCATTTAAAATAATATTTTTTGAGTGTTTAAAAATCTTGTAGTATAGTGACGTTCATCAATACATGATTAAATATAATCGATAACATAAATAAAAATTTATTCAGTCCAAGATGTAGAAAGAGCAATAACATAAACAAAAATCAAGACAAGAACACAATAACACAGCAATCAGATGTAAATTCTTTTGTCAAGAATTAGATTAGGAAAAATTACCTAGCTGAAGTAGCCATTAACACAAGCTTAGTAAATCTTTCGGGTTGGCGAATGGATGCCAGAAATCCAATCATCCCACCGGCAGCATGGCCAATGAATGTGCATTGTTTGATATATAGAGTGTCTAATATATCAAACAAATCATCCACATGGCCATTGAGCGTTGAATATTTGCTAAAATCATATATTTCGGGTTTGGTCGTAGCAAAATAAAAAATAATGGAAGTGTATCTATCAGGATCAATAGAGGGAAGAAAATTCTTCCATACACATTGATCACCATCAAAGCTATGACCAAATACAATAAATTTTTCTCCCGTACCAATGGTTCGGACGTTAAAATTTTCTACAAAACTCATGGTGGGAGTTAAAAGAAAGGACTTTGTTGAAAAGTTTTAAAGGAATATGGAGAGGTTTTGACAGAAGTTTTCGATTGTTTTGAACGATTTATAAGTAAACAAAGTGACAGTGAACGAAGGGAATATGGAGAGGTTTTATAGAAATTTTCTATTGTATTGAACAATTTATAAGCGAAGAAGAAAGTAGAGAACGAACTTGTTGTGTGTTTGCTTGTGGCAGAAGTTTATTGTATTGAACAATTTGTAAGCAAAGTAAGTAGTCGTTGTAGCAGACTTCGTTCTAAGTTATGACTCAATGTTTTGTTTTGGTACATATAACAAAAGAAAGTCACAAAAACGATCAGTTTCCCTCTTTGGTATTACGTGTTTGCCTGTGGCAGACCTGTTCTAAGTCATGACTCACTGTTCACTCTTTGGTACATCACAAAGGAAAGTCACAAAAGGGGAGCAGTTTCCCTTCTGGTATATCGCGTTCAAATTCAATTACTTAATTCACTCCATGTCTTGTTTGGTTTAAAATGGCTTGTGGAAGCTACTTAATTCACTCCATGTCTTGTTTAGTTTAAAATGGCTCGTGTCAAGAATTAGATTAGGAAAAATTACCTAGCTGAAGTAGCCATTAACACAAGCTTAGTAAATCTTTCGGGTTGGCGAATGGATGCCAGAAGTCCAATCATCCCACCGACAGCATGGCAAATGAATATGCATTGTTTGATATATAGAGTGTCTAATATATCAAACAAAATCATCCACATGGCCATTGAGCGTTGAATATTTGCTAAAATCATATATTTCGGGTTTGGTCGTAGCAAAATAAAAAATAATGGAAGTGTATCTATTAGGATCAATAGAGGGAAGAAAATTCTTCCATACACATTGATCACCATCAAAGCTATGACCAAATATAATAAATTTTTCTCCCGTACCAATGGTTCGGACGTTAAAATTTTCTACAAAACTCATGGTGGGAGTTAAAAGAAAGGACTTTGTTGAAATGTTTTAAAGGAATATGGAGAGGTTTTGACAGAAGTTTTCAATTGTTTTGAACGATTTATAAGTAAACAAAGTGACAGTGAATGAAGGGAATATGGAAAGGTTTTATAGAAATTTTCTATTGTATTGAACAATTTATAAGCGAAGAAGAAAGTAGAGAACGAACTTGTTGTGTGTTTGCTTGTGGCAGAAGTTTATTGTATTGAACAATTTGTAAGCAAAGTAAGTAGTCGTTGTAGCAGACTTCGTTCTGAGTTATGACTCAATGTTCCGTTTTGGTACATATCATAAAAGAAAGTCACAAAAAGGATCAGTTTCCCTCTTTGGTATTGCGTGTTTGCCTGTGGCAGACCTGTTCTAAGTCATGACTCACTGTTCACTCTTTGGTACATCACAAAGGAAAGTCACAAAAGGGGAGCAGTTTCCCTTCTGGTATATCGTGTTCAAATTCAATTACTCAATTCACTCCATGTCTTGTTTGGTTTAAAATGGCTTGTGGAAGCTACTCAAGTCACTCCATGTCTTGTTTGGTTTAAAATGGCTTGTGGAAGCTACTCAATTCACTCCATGTCTTGTTTGGCATAAAATGGCTAGTGTCAAGAATTAGATTAGGAAAAATTACCTAGCTGAAGTAGCCATTAACACAAGCTTAGTAAATCTTTTGGGTTGGCGAATGGATGCCAGAAATCCAATCATCCCACCGGCAGCATGGCCAATGAATGTGCATTGTTTGATATATAGAGTGTCTAATATATCAAACAAATCATCCACATGGCCATTGAGCGTTGAATATTTGCTAAAATCATATATTTCGGGTTTGGTCGTAGCAAAATAAAAAATAATGGAAGTGTATCTATCAGGATCAATAGAGGGAAGAAAATTCTTCCATACACATTGATCACCATCAAAGCTATGACCAAATACAATAAATTTTTCTCCCGTACCAATGATTCGGACGTTAAAATTTTCTACAAAACTCATGGTGGGAGTTAAAAGAAAGGACTTTGTTGAAAAGTTTTAAAGGAATATGGAGAGGTTTTGACAGAAGTTTTCGATTGTTTTGAACGATTTATAAGTAAACAAAGTGACAGTGAACGAAGGGAATATGGAGAGGTTTTATAGAAATTTTCTATTGTATTAAACAATTTATAAGCGAAGAAGAAAGCAGAAAACGAACTTGTTGTGTGTTTGCTTGTGGCAGAAGTTTATTGTATTGAACAATTTGTAAGCAAAGTAAGTAGTCATTGTAGCAGACTTCGTTCTAAGTTATGACTCAATGTTCCGTTTTGGTACATATCACAAAAGAAAGTCACAAAAAGGATTAGTTTCTCTCTTTGGTATTGCGTGTTTGCCTGTGGTAGACCTGTTCTATGTCATTACTCACTGTTCACTCTTTGGTACATCACAAAGGAAAGTCACAAAAGGGGAGCAGTTTCCCTTTTGGTATATCGCGTTCAAATTCAATTACTCAATTCACTCCATGTCTTGTTTGGCTTAAAATGGCTTGTGGAAGCTACTCAAGTCACTCCATGTCTTGTTTGGTTTAAAATGGCTTGTGGAAGCTACTCAATTCACTCCATGGCTTGTTTGGTTTAAAATGGCTCGTGTCAAGAATTAGATTAGGAAAAATTACCTAGCTGAAGTAGCCATTAACACAAGCTTAGTAAATCTTTCGAGTTGGCGAATGGATGCCAGAAATCCAATCATCCCACCGGCAGCATGGCCAATGAATGTGCATTGTTTGATATATATAGTGTCTAATATATCAAACAAATCATCCACATGGCCATTGAGCGTTGAATATTTGCTAAAATCATATATTTCGGGTTTGGTCGTAGCAAAATAAAAAATAATGGATGTGTATCTATCAGGATCAATAGAGGGAAGAAAATTCTTCCATACACATTGATCACCATCAAAGCTATGACCAAATACAATAAATTTTTCTCCCGTACCAATGGTTCGGACGTTAAAATTTTCTACAAACTCATGGTGGGAGTTAAAAGAAAGGACTTTGTTGAAAAGTTTTAAAGGAATATGGAGAGGTTTTGACAGAAGTTTTCGATTGTTTTGAACGATTTATAAGTAAACAAAGTGACAGTGAACGAAGGGAATATGGAGAGGTTTTATAGAAATTTTCTATTGTATTGAACAATTTATAAGCGAAGAAGAAAGTAGAGAACGAACTTGTTGTGTGTTTGCTTGTGGCAGAAGTTTATTGTATTGAACAATTTGTAAGCAAAGTAAGTAGTCGTTGTAGCAGACTTCGTTCTGAGTTATGACTCAATGTTCCGTTTTGGTATATATCACAAAAGAAAGTCACAAAAAGGATCAGTTTCCCTCTTTGGTATTGCGTGTTTGCCTGTGGCAGACCTGTTCTAAGTCATGACTCACTCTTCACTCTTTGGTACATCACAAAGGAAAGTCACAAAAGGGGAGCAGTTTCCCTTCTGGTATATCGCGTTCAAATTCAATTACTCAATTCACTCCATGTCTTGTTTGGTTTAAAATGGCTTCTGGAAGCTACTCAATTCACTCCATGGCTGGTTTGGTTTAAAATGGCTAGTGTCAAGAATTAGATTAGGAAAAATTACCTAGCTGAAGTAGCCATTAACACAAGCTTAGTAAATCTTTCGGGTTGGCGAATGGATGCCAGAATCCAATCATCCCACCGGCAGCATGGCCAATGAATGTGCATTGTTTGATATATATAGTGTCTAATATATCAAACAAATCATCCACATGGCCATTGAGCGTTGAATATTTGCTAAAATCATATATTTCGGGTTTGGTCGTAGCAAAATAAAAAATAATGGAAGTGTATCTATCAGGATCAATATAGGGAAGAAAATTCTTCCATACACATTGATCACCATCAAAGCTATGACCAAATACAATAAATTTTTCTCCCGTACCAATGGTTCGGACGTTAAAATTTTCTACAAAACTCATGGTGGAAGTTAAAAGAAAGGACTTTGTTGAAAAGTTTTAAAGGAATATGGAGAGGTTTTGACAGAAGTTTTCGATTGTTTTCAACGATTTATAAGTAAACAAAGTGACAGTGAACGAAGGGAATATGGAGAGGTTTTATAGAAATTTTCGATTGTATTGAACAATTTATAAGCGAAGAAGAAAGTAGAGAACGAACTTGTTGTGTGTTTGCTTGTGGCAGAAGTTTATTGTATTGAACAATTTGTAAGCAAAGTAAGTAGTCGTTGTAGCAGCCTTCGTTCTGAGTTATGACTCAATTTTCGGTTTTGGTACATATCACAAAAGAAAGTCACAAAAAGGATCAGTTTCCCTCTTTGGTATTGCGTGTTTGCCTGTGGCAGATCTGTTCTAAGTCATGACTCACTGTTCACTCTTTGGTACATCACAAAGGAAAGTCACAAAAGGGGAGCAGTTTCCCTTCTGGTATATCGCGTTCAAATTCAATTACTCAATTCACTCCATGTCTTGTTTGGCTTAAAATGGCTTGTGGAAGCTACTCAAGTCACTCCATGTCTTGTTTGGTTTAAAATGGCTTGTCGAAGCTACTCAATTCACTCCATGGCTGGTTTGGTTTAAAATGGCTTGTGTCAAGAATTAGATTAGGAAAAATTACCTAGCTGAAGTAGCCATTAACACAAGCTTAGTAAATCTTTCGGGTTGGCGAATGGATGCCAGAAATCCAATCATCGCACCGGCAGCATGGCCAATGAATGTGCATTGTTTGATATATATAGTGTCTAATATATCAAACAAATCATCCACATGGCCATTGAGCGTTGAATATTTGCTAAAATCATATATTTCGGGTTTGGTCGTAGCAAAATAAAAAATAATGGAAGTGTATCTATCAGGATCAATACAGGGAAGAAAATTCTTCCATACACATTGATCACCATCAAAGCTATGACCAAATACAATAAATTTTTCTCCCGTACCAATGGTTCGGACGTTAAAATTTTCTACAAAACTCATGGTGGGAGTTAAAAGAAAGGACTTTGTTGAAAAGTTTTAAAGGAATATGGAGAGGTTTTGACAGAAGTTTTCGATTGTTTTCGACGATTTATAAGTAAACAAAGTGACAGTGAACGAAGGGAATATGGAGAGGTTTTATAGAAATTTTCGATTGTATTGAGCAATTTATAAGCGAAGAAGAAAGTAGAGAACGAACTTGTTGTGTGTTTGCTTGTGGCAGAAGTTTATTGTATTGAACAATTTGTAAGCAAAGTAAGTAGTCGTTGTAGCAGCCTTCGTTCTGAGTTATGACTCAATTTTCGGTTTTGGTACATATCACAAAAGAAAGTCACAAAAAGGATCAGTTTCCCTCTTTGGTATTGCGTGTTTGCCTGTGGCAGATCTGTTCTAAGTCATGACTCACTGTTCACTCTTTGGTACATCACAAAGGAAAGTCACAAAAGGGGAGCAGTTTCCCTTCTGGTATATCGCGTTCAAATTCAATTACTCAATTCACTCCATGTCTTGTTTGGCTTAAAATGGCTTGTGGAAGCTACTCAAGTCACTCCATGTCTTGTTTGGTTTAAAATGGCTTGTCGAAGCTACTCAATTCACTCCATGGCTGGTTTGGTTTAAAATGGCTTGTGTCAAGAATTAGATTAGGAAAAATTACCTAGCTGAAGTAGCCATTAACACAAGCTTAGTAAATCTTTCGGGTTGGCGAATGGATGCCAGAAATCCAATCATCGCACCGGCAGCATGGCCAATGAATGTGCATTGTTTGATATATAGAGTGTCTAATATATCAAACAAATCATCCACATGGCCATTGAGCGTTGAATATTTGCTAAAATCATATATTTCGGGTTTGGTCGTAGCAAAATAAAAAATAATGGAAGTGTATCTATCAGGATCAATACAGGGAAGAAAATTCTTCCATACACATTGATCACCATCAAAGCTATGACCAAATACAATAAATTTTTCTCCCGTACCAATGGTTCGGACGTTAAAATTTTCTACAAAACTCATGGTGGGAGTTAAAAGAAAGGACTTTGTTGAAAAGTTTTAAAGGAATATGGAGAGGTTTTGACAGAAGTTTTCGATTGTTTTCGACGATTTATAAGTAAACAAAGTGACAGTGAACGAAGGGAATATGGAGAGGTTTTATAGAAATTTTCGATTGTATTGAACAATTTATAAGCGAAGAAGAAAGTAGAGAACGAACTTGTTGTGTGTTTGCTTGTGGCAGAAGTTTATTGTATTGAACAATTTGTAAGCAAAGTAAGTAGTCGTTGTAGCAGACTTCGTTCTGAGTTATGACTCAATGTTCCGTTTTGGTACATATCACAAAAGAAAGTCACAAAAAGGATCAGTTTCCCTCTTTGGTATTGCGTGTTTGCCTGTGGCAGACCTGTTCTATGTCATGACTCACTGTTCACTCTTTGGTACATCACAAAGGAAAGTCACAAAAGGGGAGTAGTTTCCCTTCTGGTATATCGCGTTCAAATTCAATTACTCAATTCACTCCATGTCTTGTTTGGTTTAAAATGGCTTCTGGAAGCTACTCAATTCACTCCATGGCTGGTTTGGTTTAAAATGGCTCGTTTCAAGAATTAGATTAGGAAAAATTACCTAGCTGAAGTAGCCATTAACACAAGCTTAGTAAATCTTTCGGGTTGGCGAATGGATGCCAGAAATCCAATCATCCCACCGGCAACATGGCCAATGAATGTGCATTGTTTGATATATAGAGTGTCTAATATATCAAACAAATCATCCACATGGCCATTGAGCGTTGAATATTTGCTAAAATCATATATTTCGGGTTTGGTCGTAGCAAAATAAAAAATAATGGAAGTGTATCTATCACGATCAATATAGGGAAGAAAATTCTTCCGTACACATTGATCACCATCAAAGCTATCACTAAATACAATAAATTTTTCTCCCGTACCAATGGTTCGGACGTTAAAATTTTCTACAAAACTCATGGTGGGAGTTAAAAGAAAGGACTTTGTTGAAAAGTTTTAAAGGAATATGGAGAGGTTTTGACAGAAGTTTTCGATTGTTTTGAACGATTTATAAGTAAACAAAGTGACACTGAACGAAGGGAATATGGAGAGGTTTTATAGAAATTTTCTATTGTATTGAACAATTTATAAGCGAAGAAGAAAGCAGAGAACGAACTTGTTGTGTGTTTGCTTATGGCAGAAGTTTATTGTATTGAACAATTTGTAAGCAAAGTAAGTAGTCGTTGTAGCAGACTTCGTTCGGAGCTATGACTCAATGTTCCGTTTTGGTACATATCACAAAAGAAAGTCACAAAAATGATCAGTTTCCCTCTTTGGTATTGCGTGTTTGCCTGTGGCAGACCTGTTCTCAGTCATGACTCACTGTTCACTCTTTGGTACATCACAAAGGAAAGTCACAAAAGGGGAGCAGTTTCCCTTCTGGTATATCGCGTTCAAGTTCAATTACTCAATTCACTCCATGTCTTGTTTGGCTTAAAATGGCTTGTGGAAGCTACTGAAGTCACTCAATGTCTTGTTTGGTTTAAAATGGCTTGTGAAAGCTACTCAATTCACTCCATGGCTTGTTTGGTTTAAAATGGCTCGTGTCAAGAATTAGATTAGGAAAAATTACCTAGCTGAAGTAGCCATTAACACAAGTTTAGTAAATCTCTCGGGTTGGCGAATGGATGCCAGAAATCCAATCATCCCACCGGCAGCATAGCCAATGAATGTGCATTGTTTGATATATAGAGTGTCTAATATATCAAACAAATCATCCACATGGCCATTGAGCGTTGAATATTTGCTAAAATCATATATTTCGGGTTTGGTCGTAGCAAAATAAAAAATAATGGATGTGTATCTATCAGGATCAATAGAGGGAAGAAAATTCTTCCATACACATTGATCACCATCAAAGCTATGACCAAATACAATAAATTTTTCTCCCGTACCAATGGTTCGGACGTTAAAATTTTCTACAAAACTCATGGTGGGAGTTAAAAGAAAGGACTTTGTTGAAAAGTTTTAAAGGAATATGGAGAGGTTTTGACAGAAGTTTTCGGTTGTTTTGAACGATTTATAAGTAAACAAAGTGACACTGAACGAAGGGAATATGGAGAGGTTTTATAGAAATTTTCTATTGTATTAAACAATTTATAAGCGAAGAAGAAAGCAGAGAACGAACTTGTTGTGTGTTTGCTTGTGGCAGAAGTTTATTGTATTGAACAATTTGTAAGCAAAGTAAGTAGTCGTTGTAGCAGACTTCGTTCTGAGTTATGACTCAATGTTCCGTTTTGGTATATATCACAAAAGAAAGTCACAAAAAGGATCAGTTTCCCTCTTTGGTATTGCGTGTTTGCCTGTGGCAGACCTGTTCTAAGTCATGACTCACTCTTCACTCTTTGGTACATCACAAAGGAAAGTCACAAAAGGGGAGCAGTTTCCCTTCTGGTATATCGCGTTCAAATTCAATTACTCAATTCACTCCATGTCTTGTTTGGTTTAAAATGGCTTCTGGAAGCTACTCAATTCACTCCATGGCTGGTTTGGTTTAAAATGGCTAGTGTCAAGAATTAGATTAGGAAAAATTACCTAGCTGAAGTAGCCATTAACACAAGCTTAGTAAATCTTTCGGGTTGGCGAATGGATGCCAGAGATCCAATCATCGCACCGGCAGCATGGCCAATGAATGTGCATTGTTTGATATATAGAGTGTCTAATATATCAAACAAATCATCCACATGGCCATTGAGCGTTGAATATTTGCTAAAATCATATATTTCGGGTTTGGTCGTAACAAAATAAAAAATAATGGAAGTGTATCTATCAGGATCAATATAGGGAAGAAAATTCTTCCATACACATTGATCACCATCAAAGCTATGACCAAATACAATAAATTTTTCTCCCGTACCAATGGTTCGGACGTTAAAATTTTCTACAAAACTCATGGTGGAAGTTAAAAGAAAGGACTTTGTTGAAAAGTTTTAAAGGAATATAGAGAGGTTTTGACAGAAGTTTTCGATTGTTTTCGACGATTTATAAGTAAACAAAGTGACAGTGAACGAAGGGAATATGGAGAGGTTTTATAGAAATTTTCGATTGTATTGAGCAATTTATAAGCGAAGAAGAAAGTAGAGAACGAACTTGTTGTGTGTTTGCTTGTGGCAGAAGTTTATTGTATTGAACAATTTGTAAGCAAAGTAAGTAGTCGTTGTAGCAGCCTTCGTTCTGAGTTATGACTCAATTTTCGGTTTTGGTACATATCACAAAAGAAAGTCACAAAAAGGATCAGTTTCCCTCTTTGGTATTGCGTGTTTGCCTGTGGCAGATCTGTTCTAAGTCATGACTCACTGTTCACTCTTTGGTACATCACAAAGGAAAGTCACAAAAGGGGAGCAGTTTCCCTTCTGGTATATCGCGTTCAAATTCAATTACTCAATTCACTCCATGTCTTGTTTGGCTTAAAATGGCTTGTGGAAGCTACTCAAGTCACTCCATGTCTTGTTTGGTTTAAAATGGCTTGTCGAAGCTACTCAATTCACTCCATGGCTGGTTTGGTTTAAAATGGCTTGTGTCAAGAATTAGATTAGGAAAAATTACCTAGCTGAAGTAGCCATTAACACAAGCTTAGTAAATCTTTCGGGTTGGCGAATGGATGCCAGAAATCCAATCATCGCACCGGCAGCATGGCCAATGAATGTGCATTGTTTGATATATAGAGTGTCTAATATATCAAACAAATCATCCACATGGCCATTGAGCGTTGAATATTTGCTAAAATCATATATTTTGGGTTTGGTCGTAGCAAAATAAAAAATAATGGAAGTGTATCTATCAGGATCAATATAGGGAAGAAAATTCTTCCATACACATTGATCACCATCAAAGCTATGACCAAATACAATAAATTTTTCTCCCGTACCAATGGTTCGGGCGATAAAATTTTCTACAAAACTCATGGTGGGAGTTAAAAGAAAGGACTTTGTTGAAAAGTTTTAAAGGAATATGGAGAGGTTTTGACAGAAGTTTTCGATTGTTTTCGACGATTTATAAGTAAACAAAGTGACAGTGAACGAAGGGAATATGGAGAGGTTTTATAGAAATTTTCGATTGTATTGAACAATTTATAAGCGAAGAAGAAAGTAGAGAACGAACTTGTTGTGTGTTTGCTTGTGGCAGAAGTTTATTGTATTGAACAATTTGTAAGCAAAGTAAGTAGTCGTTGTAGCAGACTTCGTTCTGAGTTATGACTCAATGTTCCGTTTTGGTACATATCACAAAAGAAAGTCACAAAAAGGATCAGTTTCCCTCTTTGGTATTGCGTGTTTGCCTGTGGCAGACCTGTTCTATGTCATGACTCACTGTTCACTCTTTGGTACATCACAAAGGAAAGTCACAAAAGGGGAGCAGTTTCCCTTCTGGTATATCGCGTTCAAATTCAATTACTCAATTCACTCCATGTCTTGTTTGGTTTAAAATGGCTTCTGGAAGCTACTCAATTCACTCCATGGCTGGTTTGGTTTAAAATGGCTCGTTTCAAGAATTAGATTAGGAAAAATTACCTAGCTGAAGTAGCCATTAACACAAGCTTAGTAAATCTTTCGGGTTGGCGAATGGATGCCAGAAATCCAATCATCGCACCGGCAGCATGGCCAATGAATGTGCATTGTTTGATATATAGAGTGTCTAATATATCAAACAAATCATCCACATGGCCATTGAGCGTTGAATATTTGCTAAAATCATATATTTCGGGTTTGGTCGTAGCAAAATAAAAAATAATGGAAGTGTATCTATCAGGATCAATACAGGGAAGAAAATTCTTCCATACACATTGATCACCATCAAAGCTATGACCAAATACAATAAATTTTTCTCCCGTACCAATGGTTCGGACGTTAAAATTTTCTACAAAACTCATGGTGGGAGTTAAAAGAAAGGACTTTGTTGAAAAGTTTTAAAGGAATATGGAGAGGTTTTGACAGAAGTTTTCGATTGTTTTGAACGATTTATAAGTAAACAAAGTGACACTGAACGAAGGGAATATGGAGAGGTTTTATAGAAATTTTCTATTGTATTGAACAATTTATAAGCGAAGAAGAAAGCAGAGAACGAACTTGTTGTGTGTTTGCTTATGGCAGAAGTTTATTGTATTGAACAATTTGTAAGCAAAGTAAGTAGTCGTTGTAGCAGACTTCGTTCGGAGCTATGAATCAATGTTCCGTTTTGGTACATATCACAAAAGAAAGTCACAAAAATGATCAGTTTCCCTCTTTGGTATTGCGTGTTTGCCTGTGGCAGACCTGTTCTATGTCATGACTCACTGTTCACTCTTTGGTACATCACAAAGGAAAGTCACAAAAGGGGAGCAGTTTCCCTTCTGGTATATCGCGTTCAAATTCAATTACTCAATTCACTCCATGTCTTGTTTGGTTTAAAATGGCTTCTGGAAGCTACTCAATTCACTCCATGGCTTGTTTGGTTTAAAATGGCTCGTGTCAAGAATTAGATTAGGAAAAATTACCTAGCTGAAGTAGCCATTAACACAAGCTTAGTAAATCTTTCGGGTTGGCGAATGGATGCCAGAAATCCAATCATCCCACCGGCAGCATTGCCAACGAATGTGCATTGTTTGATATATAGAGTGTCTAATATATCAATCAAATCATCCACATGGCCAATGAGCGTTGAATATTTGCTAAAATCATATATTTTGGGTTTGGTCGTAGCAAAATAAAAAATAATGGAAGTGTATCTATCACGATCAATAGAGGGAAGAAAATTCTTCCGTCCACATTGATCACCATCAAAGCTATCACTAAATAGAATAAATTTTTCTCCCGTACCAATGGTTCGGACGTTAAAATTTTCTACAAAACTCATGGTAGGAGTTAAAAGAAAGGACTTTGTTGAAAAGTTTTAAAGGAATATGGAGAGGTATTGACAGAAGTTTTCGATTGTTTTGAACGATTTATAAGTAAACAAAGTGACACTGAACGAAGGGAATATGGAGAGGTTTTATAGAAATTTTCTATTGTATTGAACAATTTATAAGCGAAGAAGAAAGCAGAGAACGAACTTGTTGTGTGTTTGCTTATGGCAGAAGTTTATTGTATTGAACAATTTGTAAGCAAAGTAAGTAGTCGTTGTAGCAGACTTCGTTCGGAGCTATGACTCAATGTTCCGTTTTGGTACATATCACAAAAGAAAGTCACAAAAATGATCAGTTTCCCTCTTTGGTATTGCGTGTTTGCCTGTGGCAGACCTGTTCTCAGTCATGACTCACTGTTCACTCTTTGGTACATCACAAAGGAAAGTCACAAAAGGGGAGCAGTTTCCCTTCTGGTATATCACGTTCAAGTTCAATTACTCAATTCACTCCATGTCTTGTTTGGCTTAAAATGACTTGTGGAAGCTACTGAAGTCACTCAATGTCTTGTTTGGTTTAAAATGGCTTGTGAAAGCTACTCAATTCACTCCATGGCTTGTTTGGTTTAAAATGGCTCGTGTCAAGAATTAGATTAGGAAAAATTACCTAGCTGAAGTAGCCATTAACACAAGTTTAGTAAATCTTTCGGGTTGGCGAATGGATGCCAGAAATCCAATCATCCCACCGGCAGCATAGCCAATGAATGTGCATTGTTTGATATATAGAGTGTCTAATATATCAAACAAATCATCCACATGGCCATTGAGCGTTGAATATTTGCTAAAATCAAATATTTGAGGTTTGGTCGTAGCAAAATCAAAAATAATGGAAGTGTATCTATCAGGATCAATAGAGGGAAGAAAATTCTTCCATACACATTGATCACCATCAAAGCTATGACCAAATACAATAAATTTTTCTCCCGTACCAATGGTTCGGACGTTAAAATTTTCTACAAAACTCATGGTGGGAGTTAAAAGAAAGGACTTTGTTGAAAAGTTTTAAAGGAATATGGAGAGGTTTTGACAGAAGTTTTCGATTGTTTTGAACGATTTATAAGTAAACAAAGTGACACTGAACGAAGGGAATATGGAGAGGTTTTATAGAAATTTTCTATTGTATTAAACAATTTATAAGCGAAGAAGAAAGCAGAGAACGAACTTGTTGTGTGTTTGCTTATGGCAGAAGTTTATTGTATTGAACAATTTGTAAGCAAAGTAAGTAGTCGTTGTAGCAGACTTCGTTCGGAGCTATGACTCAATGTTCCGTTTTGGTACATATCACAAAAGAAAGTCACAAAAATGATCAGTTTCCCTCTTTGGTATTGCGTGTTTGCCTGTGGCAGACCTGTTCTCAGTCATGACTCACTGTTCACTCTTTGGTACATCACAAAGGAAAGTCACAAAAGGGGAGCAGTTTCCCTTCTGGTATATCGCGTTCAAGTTCAATTACTCAATTCACTCCATGTCTTGTTTGGCTTAAAATGGCTTGTGGAAGCTACTGAAGTCACTCAATGTCTTGTTTGGTTTAAAATGGCTTGTGAAAGCTACTCAATTCACTCCATGGCTTGTTTGGTTTAAAATGGCTCGTGTCAAGAATTAGATTAGGAAAAATTACCTAGCTGAAGTAGCCATTAACACAAGTTTAGTAAATCTTTCGGGTTGGCGAATGGATGCCAGAAATCCAATCATCCCACCGGCAGCATAGCCAATGAATGTGCATTGTTTGATATATAGAGTGTCTAATATATCAAACAAATCATCCACATGGCCATTGAGCGTTGAATATTTGCTAAAATCATATATTTGGGGTTTGGTCGTAGCAAAATCAAAAATAATGGAAGTGTATCTATCAGGATCAATAGAGGGAAGAAAATTCTTCCATACACATTGATCACCATCAAAGCTATGACCAAATAGAATAAATTTTTCTCCCGTACCAATGGTTCGGACGTTAAAATTTTCTACAAAACTCATGGTGGGAGTTAAAAGAAAGGACTTTGTTGAAAAGTTTTAAAGGAATATGGAGAGGTTTTGACAGAAGTTTTCGATTGTTTTGAACGATTTATAAGTAAACAAAGTGACAGTGAACGAAGGGAATATGGAGAGGTTTTATAGAAATTTTCTATTGTATTGAACAATTTATAAGCGAAGAAGAAAGTAGAGAACGAACTTGTTGTGTGTTTGCTTGTGGTAGAAGTTTATTGTATTGAACAATTTGTAAGCAAAGTAAGTAGTCGTTGTAGCAGACTTCGTTCTGAGTTATGACTCAATGTTCCGTTTTGGTACATATCACAAACGAAAGTCACAAAAAGGATCAGTTTCCCTCTTTGGTATTGCGTGTTTTCCTGTGGTAGACCTGTTCTAAGTCATGACTCACTGTTCACTCTTTGGTACATCACAAAGGAAAGTCACAAAAGGGGAGCAGTTTCCCTTCTGGTATATCGCGTTCAAATTCAATTACTCAATTCACTCCATGTCTTGTTTGGCTTAAAATGGCTTGTGGAAGCTACTCAAGTCACTCCATGTCTTGTTTGGTTTAAAATGGCTTGTCGAAGCTACTCAATTCGCTCCGTGGCTGGTTTGGTTTAAAATGGCTCGTGTCAAGAATTAGATTAGGAAAAATTACCTAGCTGAAGTAGCCATTAACACAAGCTTAGTAAATCTTTCGGGTTGGCGAATGGATGCCAGAAATCCAATCATCGCACCGGCAGCATGGCCAATTAATGTGCATTGTTTGATATATAGAGTGTCTAATATATCAAACAAATCATCCACATGGCCATTGAGCGTTGAATATTTGCTAAAATCATATATTTGGGGTTTGGTCGTAGCAAAATCAAAAATAATGGAAGTGTATCTATCAGGATCAATAGAGGGAAGAAAATTCTTCCATACACATTGATCACCATCAAAGCTATGACCAAATACAATAAATTTTTCTCCCGTACCAATGGTTCGGACGTTAAAATTTTCTACAAAACTCATGGTAGGAGTTAAAAGAAAGGACTTTGTTGAAAAGTTTTAAAGGAATATGGAGAGGTATTGACAGAAGTTTTCGATTGTTTTGAACGATTTATAAGTAAACAAAGTGACACTGAACGAAGGGAATATGGAGAGGTTTTATAGAAATTTTCTATTGTATTGAACAATTTATAAGCGAAGAAGAAAGTAGAGAACGAACTTGTTGTGTGTTTGCTTGTAGTAGAAGTTTATTGTATTGAACAATTTGTAAGCAAAGTAAGTAGTCGTTGTAGCAGACTTCGTTCTGAGTTATGACTCAATGTTCCGTTTTGGTACATATCACAAAAGAAAGTCACAAAAAGGATCAGTTTCCCTCTTTGGTATTGCGTGTTTGCCTGTGGTAGACCTGTTCTAAGTCATGACTCACTGTTCACTCTTTGGTACATCACAAAGGAAAGTCACAAAAGGGGAGCAGTTTCCCTTCTGGTATATCGCGTTCAAATTCAATTACTCAATTCACTCCATGTCTTGTTTGGTTTAAAATGGCTTGTGGAAGCTACTCAAGTCACTCCATGTCTTGTTTGGTTTAAAATGGCTTCTGGAAGCTACTCAATTCACTCCATGGCTTGTTTGGTTTAAAATGGCTCGTGTCAAGAATTAGATTAGGAAAAATTACCTAGCTGAAGTAGCCATTAACACAAGCTTAGTAAATCTTTCGGGTTGGCGAATGGATGCCAGAAATCCAATCATCCCACCGGCAGCATGGCCAATGAATGTGCATTGTTTGATATATAAAATGTCTAATATATCAAACAAATCATCCACATGGCCATTGAGCGTTGAATATTTGCTAAAATCATATATTTCGGGTTTGGTCGTAGCAAAATCAAAAATAATGGAAGTGTATCTATCAGGATCAATAGAGGGAAGAAAATTCTTCCATACACATTGATCACCATCAAAGCTATGACCAAATACAATAAATTTTTCTCCCGTACCAATGGTTCGGACGTTAAAATTTTCTACAAAACTCATGGTGGGAGTTAAAAGAAAGGACTTTGTTGAAAAATTTTAAAGGAATATGGAGAGGTTTTGACAGAAGTTTTCGATTGTTTTGAACGATTTATAAGTAAACAAAGTGACAGTGAACGAAGGGAATATGGAGAGGTTTTATAGAAATTTTCTATTGTATTGAACAATTTATAAGCGAAGAGGAAAGTAGAGAATGAACTTATTGTGTGTTTGCTTGTGGCAGAAGTTTATTGTATTGAACAATTTGTAAGCAAAGTAAGTAGTCATTGTAGCAGACTTCGTTCTGAGTTATGACGCAATGTTCCGTTTTGGTACATATCACAAAAGAAAGTCACAAAAATGATCAGTTTCTCTCTTTGGTATTGCGTGTTTGCTTGTGGCAGACCTGTTCTAAGTCATGACTCACTGTTCACTTTTTGGTACATCACAAAGGAAAGTCACAAAAAGGGATCAGTTTCCCTTCTGGTATATCACGTTCAAATTCAATTACTCAATTCACTCCATGTCTTGTTTGGTTTAAAATGGCTTGTGGAAGCTACTCAAGTCACTCCATGTCTTGTTTGGTTTAAAATGACTCGTGGAAGCTACTCAATTCACTCCATGGCTTGTTTGGTTCAAAATGGCTCGTGGAAGCCATTGAATATTCTCTTGTAAGCCCCCAAATAAAGCTGTTGCATGTTTTCTTTCTTTTGCTGTATATTTAATAGAATAGATCACCGAAAGCCCGACATCAATAGCTGACTTCTGTCAACTTTGGCAATTTATCAGAACTTTTGATTGAATGTCTAAAATACTTTCAACATTTATGAAGTGACCAAATTATCCGGCAATAAGATAAAAATATAATATTAAAATATTTTCCTATTTAGTTTAAAAAATTTTTAAAAACATTTTAAAAAAATAAAATACAAATGGATCTTAAATAATTAAAAAACCAAAACAAAAAAAAAAAAAAAAAAAAACACTTTGATGTTCTTCATCTGGTCGAGGAATCCCTTCGTTGACCTTGAAAAAAAATCAATCTCTATTCAACCTTCATCGATATTCATCAACTCCTCCATTTCATCTTACAAATCTGCCTCTTCATCCTTCCTTCACCAACCATCCTCAATCCATCACAGCCAAGCATACCCAAACAAGCTTAATCACCCCAAATCTGGTTTTCAAAAAACACCACACTTCTCTTCTTCTTCTCCACTTCGGCGATGGAAACCATACTTCCATCGCACGGTTAAAAATGGGTTTACAATTATGAAGAGACAATACTGAGAATTTTTAAGGACAGACTTCAATTTTTTTAACAGTCTAATCTCAAATTCACATATTCTCAAAAATGAATGGTTGAGATACATTTAATTTAAATATGAAAGATATTTTTAAAATGGATTTAAACTGTCAATTTAAAAGATGGATGGTTAATATCAATTTTTAAAAAAAATAAAAAATAAAAATAATTTTTAAATTTAAAAATATACATGCAAGGAAAAAAAAAAAGATTTTGCATTCAACATTTAAATAAATATATAAAAGCTTGTTTGTGAGAAAAAATTTCTTACAAATTGAGATATGATTCATATACGTAACTGCCCAACAAGGAAACTTGGATAAATAATAATATCTAGTGAACTACAAGTTATTCTAAAAGGAATAAAAGAAAAAACAAAAGAACATATGTAGGTGTAGGTTGGTAGATTTTAAAATTTTAAAAGGAATAAAAGAAAGAACAAAAGAACATATTTGTAAATAAAATGATTGATAGATTTTAAAATTTTAAAAGGAACAAAAGAAAGGACAAAAGAATATGTTAAGTGATGAGTGGGCGCAACACATATAGGTGTAGGTTGGAAGTAGGAACGTGCCTTTTGTATTGTGTTTGATGTATTTTTTCCGGAAACTTCATGCAATTAATTATATCTTATTTTTTAGTATGTCAATGGGTATTCGAAAAGGAAAAAAAAAAAAAAAAAAAACAAAAGAGTCAAATCGGATTTAGAAACTGTAATTTGCATGATTACAAATGGGTTTACAATTACTGAGAGACAGTACCAAGAATTTTTAAGACAGACTTCAATTTTTTTAATTAAAATGAGATGCACGAGTTGATTTTGTTTTTTCAACAAATTTTTAATTTTTAATTTTTAAATTAGTGTCACCAATATGGAGTCCTGTCCTCCCTTTATTGGCTGTATAGCTTTGATTTTATTAGACCACTTCAATGTGGAGTACACTACATTTTTATCACGTATGACAATATTAATGCAATGTGTATTAAAAAAAATTAATAATTTTGAATGTAAGAAATGTGTTCTTGAATATTAAAGTTGAGACACAAAAATCACCGACACCAACCCCACTATCTCCTCCTCCTTTTCATCAAACCCCTTCTCACATTTCCATAAACAGCATCACCAAAGTCAACCACCATCAAGATGATATCACCATCATATATCTACAAATAGAAGGTTGCAGACCCCGATTATCTCATCTAAAAATATTCCACAAGTTTTTTTGTCGGTTTCCCACTTACATTCACTAAAAGCTCCTTTAACTCCGTGTAGAATAAGCCATGTCCTTATGCTCTCAAAAGTACAGAGAATATTTATAAAGAATGGTTGTTGGCTGCGCATACTTTTTTGACCATGGGTATGATATGCAAATGAGAGAGAGAAGTGAGACGAGTGAGTGTACGTACTGAGAGTATGTCAGTCGCCCTACAAATAGAAGCTTTCAGCTTAGGTAGATGTGGATGTGTTTGTCGACTTATGACAGTAGTGGGGGGTGCATTAAATCATGTCTACTTTTAATTAATGGTGGTAATAGTCGATTGGTTGCTGATGCCGTTGGCACCAGTCAACCCCCACGCCGTGTGTAGGCGTGGTTCGATGCCCCCCACATCTAAATTCTATATATATATAATTTAATACATAATAATAATATAATACTATAATAATAATGATATTTAATTCATCTTCCACCAATTATGTGGGTTGCTCTCCCACTCCAGTATGGGTCTCTCCCCCACCTACGTGTGGGTGGATCTCTCCCAATTGGGAGTAGTCCCCCGGACCGTGCCACCAGTGTCATATCTCGATTAAATAGTCCTGGATGCTCTTTGGGCTTGTCCCAGTTACAGTTGTTGTATTCAAAAAAAGAAAAAAAATTAATGGTGGTAATATTTTTACTTTGACCTATCAATATATTATCTCTTAAAAAAAAAAAAAAAAAAACTCTTTCAATTAATTATTTAATACGTGGTTGGTCTAGTTTGGATTTTAAATGATTAAAGATTCTATTGCATGAAATCTTACATGAAACTCTAATTGGATTTTATATTATTATAAAATTTATTTTTAAAGTTAATAATTGATTACATGAGAAAATTTTCACTTGGGAAGCAGCTTCCTTCACGTCATACTTACGAACATTTCTCGCATATGGTAGTATGTATAGTGCAACAATAAATATCAATGCAAGGCTAAAATTAATTCAAAATGTTAACCCCAGTCATTTGGAATTTGCATGTTATCTTTATTCTAAAAAATTGGTATTGGAAGCATTTTAAACTTCGTAGCCTATTTATGAGCCACTCCTAACTTTTGCACTAAACCACTAATGATTATTAGTGGAACGTTGTAAAGAATGTAGAACATTAAATGGTACTAGATAAAAATTTGAGCAAATTATAATTTAACTACTTAGTTGAAACGTAATTACAAGCAGAGCAATGCTTTCAGTTTTATTACAATTAATCGCTTTCCATTAGGGAATCTCTGTTAAATTTAACAGTCAACAGTATAAATATAATCAAAAGACCAAAATATTATTATAATAAAAAATAAAAATAAATAAATAATTTATTTAAAAAAATAAAAGCAAAAAATGATATTTTTCATTTGGGAGGCCCAAAATCACCAACAGAAATTGAAAAAAAAAAAAAAATCGCCTCCCTTTCTCTCTGTCTCTCTCTCCACTTTCTTCTCCTTCTTCTCTTCTTTTTTTTTTTCTTCTTCACTGGAACCCAGATCGACGTCTGGAAACTCACTCGCCCAGTCTCTCTCTCTCTCTCTCTCTCTCTCTCTCTCTCTCTCTCTCTCTCCTCTCTTCTCTCTCTTCTTCTTCTTCTTTTTTTTTTTTCTTCATCTTCTTCACCTGTCGATCTGGGTTTAGAAACCAGATCTTCTAAACCCAGATCGATGTCTGGGTTTCTAGACGTCGGGTTGGCGTCTGGGTTTCCAAGCTATTGATCTGGGTTTCTAGAAACCCAAACGCCAATCTGGGTTTCTGAACCTAGACCGACGTCTAGGTTTCCATTTAGGTTCGGACGTCGATCTGGGTTTGGATGGAAACGCAAACATCGATCTAGGTTTCCAAACCCAGATTGACGTCTGGGTTTCCATCTGGAAAACCAGACGTCGTTGATGTAGGTCTAGTTCCATCTTGGAACCAGACCATCACCTGTCGTGGATCTGGGTTTCCAACCCAGACCCGCATCAATGTCTGGGTTTCCAGATCGAAACTCAAACCTACATCAGTGTTTAAGTTTTCAGATGGTGTTGATGATGATGTTCTTGGATCTGTTTTATAATGATGGTAATGGTTTTTGTTTGAAGATGACATTGGTTTTTGTTGTGTTGATGATTGATGATGTTGGACCCCTGTTTGTGTTATTTGTGCTGATGATTAATGATGATTGTTTGTGTTGATGATTGATTTTGATGATTGATGATGATGGAACATTGTTGATGAATCAGACATCTATTGATTCATCTGGGTTTGACGAACCCAAATGAACCTAGATTTCATCTGGGTTCGTTGGGTTCTGCAATGAAACCAGATTTCATCTAGGTTTTACAACGAACCCAAGTGAATCTGGATTCAAAGGAGAATAATAGAAAGAGAAGAAGAAGAAGAAAATGAGAAGGGAAGAAGAACAAGGAGAAGAAAGATGAAGAACAAGAGAGATAGTGACTGTGGCCGACGGGGGTAAGAAAAAAGAGAGAAGGATATATTATTAAAACAATTAATTTTAAAAGAAAATAAAAAATAATATAAATAATGTTAAAAAGATAATTTTACCTCTCAATCTGTTGACTCTAACCAAGATGTACTAACGATAGGTGAGTTTATTATAATAAAAGAAAAATGTTAGCTCCTTCCAACTGGATAACTAAATTATAATTAACTAAAAATTTAATTTAGTTTTTCTTTATATCACATTATTATTATTATTATTATTATTATTATTATTATTATTATATATTTTGACATTTATTTTTATTATTGTGCTTAGAATCCTATACTCATAGATTTAAATTTAAATTTTTAAACTTTTGGCAAATAGTACACAGTGCATGATCATCATTGATCATCCAACTCTCCAATATTGTCCTTGAAGATAACGCCAATACCATCATTGATCATCCAACTCTCCAATATCATCAATTGCTATTGATTTTTTTTTTCTTTTTTCACAGATTTTGGAGAGAGAACATCTCATTTGTCTAACAATTTTAAACAAATTTTCTTTTTTTCTTTGTCAATTCATGAACCCACTCGATTATTTATTTATTTAATCATTTGCTTTAGTCTTCGTAGAATCCATGGGTACCATCATCATAGTCACAAACAAAATCATGTAATTTAAAATAAATCTAGTCACTCATATTAGCTTTAACCCAAATAAGTGTCAACATTTACAATAAGTCTTTTTAACTTTTACCATTTTTGTATATGAAATGGGTCTCAAAATCCACATGAAAAGCTATCAAAATTAGTGGGGTAATGAAGAGAAAAGTTTGTAAAAATTGAGTACATTGAATAATTAAATACCACACATGTGAAATAAAGAGTACAAAGCTAAATATAAAACCGCCTATCAAATCATTATCATAACAGTTCAATCTGAAATTAACACGTTCTCAAAAATGAATAGTTGAAATATATTTAATTTAAATATAAAAGATATTTTTTAAAATGGATCTAAACTGTCAATTTAAAATATGGATGGTCAAGATCAATTTAAAATAATTAAAAAATAAATTAATTTTTAAAATTTAAAAATATACATGCAAGGAAAAAAATAAAAAGATTTTGCATTCAACATTTAAATAAATATATAAAAGCTTGTTTGTGAGAAAAAATTTCTTACAAATTGAGATATGATTCATATACGTAACTGCCCAACAAGGAAACTTGTATAAATAATAATACCTAGTGAACTACAAGTTCTTTTAGTTCATTGTTTTGATTTTATACATTTCCTATAATAATAATAATTATTATTATATACGTTGATAAATAGAACAGTTGATTTAAGTTGTCCATATGAAGCAGTGAATTGTTGAAATTTTATTAATTAATATTTTTCAGACGGCGACCCTGAAGAAGTGTAGGGTCATTGTCTTCAATTAAACCTGAGTTATAATATTTAACTAATCATGTTGATAATGTTAATATATAATAAACAATTCCAATATCAATTCACTAGTACTTCAAACAAAAGCCAAAGATATTCTGAAAAACAAATCAAAGAAACAATAGATAATGCCTTCATTTTTTTTTCCCATGTATCAGAAGTTGACAAATGGATGATGTCTAACATCTGATGATATATGACATCAGGATTGAGATTCAGAATTCCTTTTACATATATTTAAATTAACTATTATAGTACTTTGACAAATTCACTAATTTATGAGATACTTGAGATTCGAGTCTGTCTCAAATACATGTTTATATACATGATTGGTATATTTTAAAATTTTAAAAGGAATAAAAAAAGAACAAAAGAACATATTTGTAAATGAAATGATTGATAGATTTTAAAATTTTAAAATGAAAAAAGAAAGAACAAAAGAACATGCTACGTGATGAGTGCGCACAACACATGTAGGCGTCGATTGGAAGTGGGAACGTGTCTTTTGTATTGTGTTTGATGTATTTTTCCTGAAAACTTCATGCAATTAATTATATCTTATTTTTGAGTGGGTCAATGGATATTCGAAAAGAATAAAAAAAGAAAAAGTAAAAAAAGTCAAATCAAATCTAGAAGCTATAATTTATTACAAAGAGATAATACCAAAAAATTTTAAGACAGACTTCAATTTTTTTAACCAAAATGAGATGCACGAGTTAGATTCATTTTTTAAACCAATTTTTAATTTTTAATTTTTAAATTAGTGCCACCAATATGGAGTCCTACCCTCCCTCTATTGGATTAATAATTTTGAATGTAAAAAATTTGTTCTTGAATCACTACAAGAAATCAACAATACAACAACATATAGAATATGTTGCTAAAACCCTTCACAACACACACCCTTATGTATTGGAAGAGCATGTAGCCAAAAATTAAACCTCTTTAACAACACACAATGACATATAGTCGTATATCTATAACAACTTTAATTGTCCGCAACATACAAAATATGTTGCTGTAGAGTATAACACAGCATACAAAAAATGTTAAAGAATCCTTCTTTTTTTTTTTTTTTTTTTGAAATGAATGATTGAGCTATTGTACTTTTTTTTTTTTTTTTTTTGGGAATGGATTAATATGGTGCTACATATATATAGGGTAAATTTATTACAACAATATTAATTTCAATTTGTAAAAAAATTAATGTATTCATTAATTTCATAATCCATCACCAATAACACATATACTTCCATAAAATTACTTACATAATAAAGCCTATACAAAATCCTATTATAGGATGTGATATACGTACTTATATACATATATTTATTAGTACACATATGTACATATATCACGTAACCACAAAAACCTATGGTAACGATACTACTAATGAACCAAAATCCCAACAATTTCCGCTTAAACCATGCTGTAGAAATGTTCGAACTCTCTAGGATTGGATGCATATTTATTCTTCAACCTCTACAAGCAAAATGAGCAAATGACATAATTCTCAGTACTAGAGGATACATGTAAACGCAAAATATCATACTTTATGACTAGGGAAAAGATACATATTTTGACTAAATGCATCAATAAGGCGTAGATCAGCATTCAAATTTCCAACAAAGAATACCAAACACAACCCGCAAGAACTTTTTTTTATTACATCATATAACTACCGAGAGCAAATATATTTCGTGAGATATTTCAAAAATAGTAGCAATAAGAAAATATAACTTGTAAGCATTGTTAACCATTGCAGGACATATAAAAGATATGTCTTAAGACAAGTAAATTGTATATCTAAATCGAGTAACAATGTTCAAAATATGCATGTCTTACCGTAATGTTATCACCAATATCTGACTTTACAAGGGCCAGGGCAGCTCGAAACTTATCTGACATCAGAAGAAATAAGACTTAATCAACTTGTTTTAAAGTATAGAAAAAGAATGAGAGAAAAATTTGTTTATTGTACTGAGCCATGAAGTTGGAATCCTCTGTTCTTGCTTAAAAACAAGATCTTGTAAAGCAACATATATACATCATAACAAAACCAGTGACTGATGGGAACCTCCTGCAAAAGGGTTCATAAAAATACTATTTTTTCAATCAACAAGCACATTAATAATAACTGTCTTACGGTTCCTGGACTTACTTTAAAATCAGACATCCCACTATCCCGCAAGTAACCAACATGAAACTCCTTCTAAGAAAAGGTTAACTTATTATCTTCATAATCAAATGTTAACCATACAGCAAACAGGTTTAATCACAAAAGAAAGTCAAAACTAAGGAACAATCTTTCTAGGTACAAAAAGTTGAAGACTTATCCTTACTATGTTGATGGACTGAATGAAAAATACATATATATTTCACCACCCATCTCAAAGCTTGAAAAAACATTATGTGGTAGATGACTTAAGCTTCAAAGATCTAAAAGCTCCAGTCACTTGCAAATCACAAAATTCATTAATCAATAAAATTAAAATTGCTCACCAAATACTTCAATTTATATAAAATGCAGATCTAAAGGTGCAAAAAAAAAAAAAAAAATCTCTCTATAGCAAGAATTCCATATCAGTGGAGTACAAAATGTCAATCATTACTCAAAGCTTTCCAAGTGAATTCACTGACACATTAAGGCCTCTGACATAAATTCAATAGAAATAACAAGCTTGCATCAGCTTAGCAGACCCATCTGATCATACCAAATAAAACATACAAGTCAGCCATTAGTGAGGGGGAGAGAGAGAGATTTAGTAGCTTAGGAGGCACTCAATATGTAACACGTTTGCTGCAACTAAGCAAGCCAAAGTCTCCAACAAAATAACTACAAAACAGAGAATGTGTGAAGAGGGAATTCATCCAACTATTCACCATTAATTTTATGGGTCAACTACTATGAGTCTATGACATCTGCTGCAACACTAACTTGGTTTCTATTCTCATATCAATATATGTACATATATCAGTCCTTAAATATAATGCAGTGATATGGATGACTGATATTGAGTCACAACTAATTTGAATTTATAATTAAAACACAAACTTTCAAGTCTTTATCATTTTGATGTATCTAACGAATATGAGATGTTTCACTTTATCTTTTTACTTTATCGTATGTAGAATAAGTCTAATAATAATTTTAACATAGAGAGGAAGTAATTTAATTTTTGAAGCTTAGAGACAGAGTTTCACCATTAGAGTTTGGGATTTAATGGTCTGTAGTGCAAGTTGTCCAAAGGAAACTAAAATAATAAAACGTTTAAATGCCAACCTCAACAATATAGTTACAAAAAACAACCAAATAGAGCATCACATTAACAAAGGAAATTACAAGAGAGAGAGATCAGATCTCTTTTTCCAGAAAAAGAAGAGAGAGATAAAGATAAATTTTCAACTGTCAGACGGTAAACAATGACTATCCATCCATCTATTAGACATTCCATCGAATAGGTAGCATTCAAGATTTCCAGTGTAAATTTTCAAATTAAAACCACAAAAACAAACACACCCAAAACCAATTGATGTGAAACAGAGAGAGAAAGAGAAAAAAGAACCTATTATATGAAGAACCTGTTATACAACCATAATATGTTTGAGAGCACCTTCAAACTTCAATCTACATTTAGCAGTTCCTCTGTTATCTAACTGTAAACAACAATAAATCAAACAACAATCAAGGGATGCTTGCAAGAACTTTAAAGAAACTGAAAGAGATTATAAATTGACGCCTTAGTTTAAGAATCAGATTCGGTATATTTCTACTCTCTAGCTTTTTCTAGTGCTCTGCCTCCCTTTTTAAGATCAAAATAAACCCAAAAAATCACGAGTTTGGGATTTAAGGGTCTGCACCTCTTTGCTGCCTCTTGGACTGATTTCGAATCTCACTCGGACCGATCGACGTCGAGTGAGAGTGCAGGGTCGATAGAGGACTTGGTGACTATAAGGACGTGGTGACAGAGCGGTCAACTGCGAACGTCTGTGGCTACTCACCCTGCTCGAAGCCGCTGCCAGCGGCGGAGGCGCGGAGAAGGAAGGGGAGGTACAGGACATCGTTCAAGGAAGTGCAGCAGAGGTACTCTGCTCGAAAGAGTATTTGGTGAGAAGGAAGGCGTTTTGTGGAGGGTTGAAGGAGGAGAGGTGTTTGGTGTCGAACCAGAGGAAGATCGATGAGGTTTTGAGGATGTTTGAGAGCTGAAGGTGGAGGAAGAGACTGGCAATAGCGGTGGTCAAGGGGAAGAGATTGGCACTGAGAGCGAGGGGTGAGTGTCGGCTAAGAGGCAAAAGTGAGGGTTGGGGATTTTTTTTTTTTGTTTCCTTTTATATTTTCCTTTCCTTTTTTCAATTAAAAAAATTAAAAATGTTTCATTTTTGCAACATTTTTCAATTATGCTCTCAAAAGTAGAGAAAATGGTTATAAAGGATGGTTGTCGGCTAGGCACACTTTTTTGATCCTGGGTGTGATATGCAAATGAGAGGGAGAAGTGAGATAAATGAGTGTACGTATTGAGTGTATGTCGTTGGTCCTATAAATAGAAGCTTTCAGCTTAGACAGATGTGGATGCATTTGTTGACTTATGACAGTAGTGGGTGGTGCATCAAATCATGTCGATACAGATAATTGTAACTAGTGGTGTTAATATTTTGGCTTTGACCTATCAATATACCCTAACCCACCCCAACCCACCCCCCCCCCCCCCCCCCCAAAAAAAAAAAAAAAAAAAAAAACTTTCAATTAATTATTTAATATGTGGTTGGTCTAGTTTGGATTTTAAATGATTAAAGATTCTATTTTAGGAAATCTTACATGAAACTCTAATTGGATTTTATATTATTATAAAATTTATTTTTAAATTTAATAATTGATTACATGAGAAAATTTTCACTTGAGAAGCAACTTCCTTCACGTCATACTTACGAACATGTCTCGCATACAGTAGTAGATATAGTGCAACAGTAAATGTCAACGTAAGGCTAAAATTAATTCAAAATGTTAACTTCAATCATTTGAAATTTTCATGTTATCTTTATTCCAAAAAAATTGATATTGGAAACATTTTAAACTTCACAGTCTATTTATGAGCCACTCCTAATTTTTGCACTAGACCACTAATGATTATTAGTGGAACGTTGTAAAGAATGTAAAACATTAAATGTTACTAGATAAAAATTTAATTTAGCTTTTCTTTATATCACATTATTATTATTATTATTATTATTATTATTATACATTTTGACATTTATTTTTATTCTTGTGCTTAGAATCCTATACTCATAGATTTAAATTTTAATTTTTAAACTTTTGGCAAATAGTATGCAGTGCATGATCATCATTGATCATCCAAATCTCTAGTATTGTCCTTGAAGATAACACCTCATCAATAACTATTGATTTTATTCTTTCTTTTTTCATAGATTTTAGAGATAGGACATCTCATGTGTCTTAACAATTTCAAACAAATTTTCTTTTTTTCTTCATCAACCCACTCGATTATTATTATTATTATTATTATTATTATTATTATTATTATTATCATTTGCTTTATTCTCCACAGAATCCATGGGTACCATAATCATAGTCACAAACAAAATCATGTAATTTAAAATAAATCTAGTCACTCATACTAGCTTTAACTCAAATAAGTGCCAACATTTGCAATGAGTCTTTTTAACTTTTACCATTTTTGTATATGAAATGAGTCCCAAGATCCACATGAAAATCCATCAAAATTAGTAGGGTAATGAAGAGAAAAGTTTGTAAAAATTGAGTACATTGAATAATTAAATACCATCACCCCCACTATATCATCAGTGTTATGAAACAAAAGCTATTGCAAAATAAGAACAATGACAAAAGATAAAACACAAAAAAAATTTTGGGAGAAAAGTGTATTATTTCATTTCTCATGTAAGAATGATACATACAAACTCATGTACCTCCTATTTATAGGCTAGGAATCATAAATAGAAAGTCACAAGTTACAAAATACATTAAGACACAATTATGATGATCATTATTTGAGTAATAATGATCTTTAATGTGGAGGTTATAGAAAACATTAAGGTACAATTAAGATGATCATTATTTGTGTGATAATGATCTTTAATATGGAGGTTATAAGATACTAAAATGTGACATCCAATTGATTTATAATACTCCCCCTTTGGATGTCCACCGTACAAAAAAATATGCCTCATTAAAAACCTTTTCAGGAAAAAACCCTGTGGGAAAAAAAATCCTGATAAAGGAAAAAAGAGTACATAATTTTTGTACGCAGTAATCTCCCCCTCATGCTGATATGTTTTCTTTTGGTGAATTTTATCACAATTCTCTGAACCGACGCATGCCAATCTTATTCACCAATTTCTCAAATGTTGTTGTAGGAAGTGCCTTTGTGAACAAATCTGCCATGTTGTCAGAAGATCGAATTTGATGAACATCTATCTCTCTTTTATTTTGAAGTTCATGTGTGAAAAAGAACTTTGGTGAAATATGTTTGGTTCTGTCTCCTTTTATATAACCTCCTTTGATTTGGGCGATACAAGCTGCATTATCCTCATATAAAATTGTTGGACTTTCTTTAACAAGTGGAAGATCACATGCTTTATGAATATGTTGAATCAGAGATCTCAACCATACACATTCTCGACTTGCCTCATGTAATGCTAATATTTCAGCATGATTTGAAGATGTGGCAGTTAGAGTTTGCTTTGTAGAACGCCAAGATATAGCAGTACCACGATATGTAAACAAATAACCTGTTTGAGATCGTGTTTTATGTGGATCTGATAAATATCCAACATCTGCATATCCGACCAATTCTGCCTTTGAGTTCTTTGAATAAAACAAACCCATGTCTGATGTTCCTCGAAGATAACGAAGTACTTGTTTAACACCATTCCAATGTCTTCGAGTTGGTGAAGAACTATATCTTACTAGTAAATTAACAGAGAAAACTATATCAGGTCTTGTACAATTAGCAAGATACATTAGTGCACCAATAGCACTAAGATATGGTACTTCTGGACCCAGAATTTCTTCATTATCCTCTCGAGGACGAAAATGATCTTTTTTCACATCAAGGGATCGAACAACCATGGGAGAGCTTATTGGATGAGATTTATCCATGTTAAAACGCTTTAATACCTTTTCGATATAAGTTGATTGGTGAACAAAAATCCCTTTAGCTAAATGCTCGATCTGCAAACCAAGACAAAATTTTGTTCGGCCCAAATCCTTCATTTCAAACTCATTTTTCAAAAATGTTATCGTCTCTATGAGTTCTTTATGAGTTCCGATGATATTCAAATCATCAACATAAACTGCAATAATAGCAAATCCAAACTTTGATTTCTTAATAAACACACATGAGCAAACTGGATTGTTAATATACCCTTCCTTCAAAAGATATTCACTGAGACGATTATACCACATGCATCCAGATTGTTTTAATCCATACAAAGATCTTTGCAATTTAATCGAATACATTTCCCGGGATTTCGAATTGCATGCATCGGGCATTTTCA
This sequence comes from Litchi chinensis, assembly GCA_019925255.1. NCBI lineage: Eukaryota > Viridiplantae > Streptophyta > Magnoliopsida > Sapindales > Sapindaceae > Litchi > Litchi chinensis. The sequence goes on from CM034467.1 coordinate 3,503,976, forward strand.
GTCCTTCAGGAACTTTCATATAAATGTCACTATCAAGTGATCCATACAGATAAGCTGTCACAACATCCATTAAATGCATATGAAGTCCTTCTGTAATTGCCAGGCTAATTAGAAATCTAAATGTGATTGCATCCACCACTGGAGAATAAGTCTCCTCATAATCAATACCAGGTCTTTGAGAGAAACCTTGTGCTACAAGTCGTGCTTTATACCTTACAACTTCATTTCTTTCATTACGTTTTCGCACAAATACCCATCTGTAGCCTACAGGTTTCACACCTTTAGGTGTTTGGACAATAGACCCAAAGACTTGACGTTTTTCAAGTGAATCTAATTCTGCCTGGATAGCATCTTTCCATTTTGGCCAATCAGTTCTACGTCGACACTCATCAACAGATTTCGGTTCAAGATCCTCATTTACAATATCAAGAGCAATTGTATATGCAAATATATTATCAATAATAATTTCCTTTCGGTTCCATCTCTTTCCTGAAATAACATAATTTATTGAGATCTCTTCATCATAGTTATTTTCAGGAACCTGACCCTCTTCTGGGGTTATTTGTTCAGTTACATCAATTATTTCTTTTATGGGCTCTTTAGAAGTATTAATAACTTCAGAAGTGCCAACTTGTTTATTTTGCTCCTTTTTCTTTCTAGGATTTTTATCTTTGGAACCGAGTGGTCTACCACGCTTTTGGCGTACAATAGACTCATTTGCTGGTATATTAGCAACTTGTCCTTTAGGGACATCAATACGAGTAGGAGCATTAACAGCTGATATATGTGACTTTGTCACCTTTTTACTATCAGTAAATGCATCTGGTAATTGATTTGCAATTTCTTGCAAGTGAATTATTTTCTGAACTTCAAATTCACATTGATTTGTACGAGGATCAAAATTAGATAATGACGATGCATTCCATGAAATTTCTTGTCTTTCCAGCTGTTGTTTCTCTCCCCCTAATGTTGGAAAAACTGTCTCATCAAATTGACAATCAGCAAATCGTGCCGTGAAAATATCACCCGTCAAAAGTTCAAGATATTTAATAATTGACGGGGATTCAAATCCAACATAAATTCCCAATCTTCTTTGTGGACCCATTTTAGTGCGCTGTGGTGGAGCAATAGGAACATATACTGCACAACCAAAAACTCTTAAATGGGAAATATTGGGTTCTTTACCAGAGACAAGTTGTAATGGGGAGTATTTATGATATGCAGTTGGCCTTATACGAATAAGTGCTGCAGCATGTAATATGACATGTCCCCAAGCAGAATTAGGCAACTTTGTTTTCATAAGTAAGGGCCTAACAATTAATTTAAGTCTTTTAATAAAGGATTCTGCTAATCCATTTTGTGTATGTGTGTGAGCAACAGGATGCTCAACAGTAATTCCAATGGACATGCAATAATCATTAAAAGCTTGGGATGTAAATTCTCCAGCATTATCAATACGAATTTTCTTGATTATATAATCCGAAAATTGAGCCCGTAATCGGATTATTTGGGCAAGAAGCCTCGTAAATGCGACATTTCGAGTGGATAATAAACAAACATGTGACCAACGTGTTGATGCATCTATTAGTACCATAAAATATTGAAATGGTCCACATGATGGATTAATAGGTCCACATATGTCTCCTTGAATTCGTTCTAAAAATGCGGGAGATTCAATGCCAACTTTTGTTATGGATGGCCTCATAATTAATTTCCCTTGAAAACAAGCAGCACATGAAAAATCTTTGGACAAAAGAATCTTTTGGTTCTTTAAAGGATGTCCGTGTGAATTTTCTATAATTCTTCGCATCATTATTGAACCCGGATGACCTAACCGATCATGCCAAACAGTAAAAGTCTTTGAATTCAACAATTCTTGGTTCATAACTATATACGACTCAACTGAATTTATAAAAGTATAATATAATACAGAAGAGTATGCTGGCAATTTTTCCAATATATGTTTTTTCTCTGAGACAATAGACGTAATATAAAGATATTCAACGTCTTTTTCATTCGTCGTCTCAATATGATAACCATTACGACGTATGTCTCTAAAACTTAGTAGATTTCTTTTTGATCTACTAGAAAACATGGCATCATTTATTATAAATTTTGTGCCACCAGGTAATAAGATATGAGCTCTTCCATAACCTTCAATAAGGTTTGCAACACCAGATATTGTGCTAACATTAGCTTCAGCCAATACAAGATTAAGAAAATATTTCTTATCTTTAAGTATGGTGTGTGTTGTTCCACTGTCTGCTAGACAAAGAGCTTCATCATTATCTTGAGCACCAATCGTGTGATTAACGGAAAACATGTTTCTTCATAAGTAAAAGAAAAGAAAATTATAAGAATAGAGAACAATCATTTTAATTTTAAACATAAACACACTGAAATCATACTGAAAAATAAAGAAACACTGATTATTATTTAACACACTTATGAAAAATTAAAAGTACGAAACACACTAATGACATAACACATTAAAACATATTGTAAATAGCACGTTTGGAGTGGCTTATTGCAAGAACATTCTCTTAAGCCACATTTATGTTTTCATCACCAATCAAATTTCCATCATAGTTCTCAAAGAAATCTCCAACATCTAAATGTGTCAAATCCATAGGATCAAGGTTTTCAGTAAAGTTTGTTTCAACACCTTTTCCTTTTTCTTTTAAGGAAGCTTGGTAAAGATCAACAAGGTGTTTTGCTGTACGACATGTACGTCTCCAATGTCCTTTCATGCCACATCTGTGACAAGTGCTTTCATTATTTTTGAAAGTCTTATTTTGACAACCTTTTTCCTTTTGCTTTTCCCTATTGTTCTCCCACTTCAGGTGGTGAGATGCAGTTTTCTTAAAATTTGAGGAGTTTTGATTATAATGACCACGTCCACGACCACGACCACGACCACGACCACGACCACGTCCACGACCACGACCACGACCATGACCATGCCCACGTCTAGGATCATTAACAGATGCAACATTCGCTTCAGGAAATGCTGTTGATCCAGTTGGTCGAGATTGATGATTTTTCATCAACAATTCATTATTTTACTCAGCAACCAAAAGACATGATATCAACTCACAATATTTTTTAAAACCTCTTTCTCGATATTGCTGTTGTAGGAGCATATTAGAGGCATGGAAAGTAGAATATGTTTTCTCTAACATATCTTCATCAGTAACACTTTCTCCGCATAATTTTAATTGAGAAGTAATTTTAAACATTGCGGAATTATACTCGCTTACACTTTTAAAATCTTGCAATCGCAGATGCATCCAGTTATAGCGAGCTTTTGGAAGTATTACTGTCTTTTGGTGATCATACCTTTCTTTCAAATTATTCCAAAGGACATATGGATCTTTTACTGTTAAATATTCAATTTTTAAACCTTCATGGAGATGATGGCGAAGGAATATCATTGCCTTCGCGCGATCTTGTGAGGATGCCTCATTCTTCTTTTTTATTGTATCTCCTAGATTCTTGGCATCTAGGTGAATTTCAGCATCAAGAGTCCATGCCAAATAATTATTACCAGAAATATCAAGGGCAGTGAACTCGAGCTTTGTCAGATTCGACATGTTGAAAACTATTAATTGACAACATAAAATTAATAAAATTATATAAAAGAATAAAATATATAATAAACAATTTCTCCATAATTTAAGTATAATAATCAACAATATTATAATATACTAGATGCTTAAAAGAAAAACATACAACATACAATTAATAATTATTTTAATAGATATATATACACTAACTTTGCATTGAACAAGAAAATTATATTTACATGCTTACTGATATGAATTCTAATTGACCAAGAGGATATAGAGGAATTATAAAAGATATATTAACAATGATACTATAACTATACTTCAACGTATAATTAATTTATTGATTAACAGTAAAGTAAAATAAACATGTAATAAAATTCATCATTACAAAATAATTGATAATCAAGTTATAACCGATATAAGAAATTGTATAATCTATTATACAAATAAAACAATGTTGATAACCATTGATTAGCAAAGTAAAGAATTGAAAACATAACTCATCCAATAACATAAAATATATTAATGGGTAAACAAATATATAAATAAACATGAGAATAATAATAAATATTTATATAAACAAACAAAAAGAACATAATTCATAAACAGATAAATACATAAAATGTAGTAGAATAAAGAATGCTTAATAAATCATATCAAAACACTACATGTCAATAACATAATAGAAAACTAAATAAATATTATGAAAGAAATCTATTTGATTAAAATTCTACCTTGATGAAAACAAACGGTTAGAGCTCATGCTGATAACGTGTTATAAAACAAAAGCTATTGCAAAATAAGAACAATGACTAAAGATAAAGCACAAGAAGAATTTTGGGAGAAAAGTGTATTATTTCATTTCTCATGTAAGAATGATACATACAAACTCATGTACCTCCTATTTATAGGCTAGGAATCATAAATAGAAAGACACAAGTTACAAAATACATTAAGACACAATTATGATGATCATTATTTGAGTAATAATGATCTTTAATGTGGAGGTTATAGAAAACATTAAGGTACAATTAAGATGATCATTATTTGTGTGATAATGATCTTTAATATGGAGGTTATAAGATACTAAAGGGTGACATCCAATTGATTTATAATAATCAGAAAATATCCCACTATTTTTTTTCTCGTTTTCCCACTTGCACTCACTAAAAGCAAAGATAACAGTGTCTGTTGCTTCGTCCTTTACCTCTGTTTAGAATACGCCATGCCCTTATCCTCTCGAAAGTAGATAAAATGGTTATAAAGTGTGGTTGTCGGTTGGGCACAGTTATTTGCTCATAGGTGTGATTTTTTGAAGGTTTTTTTGGTCCATCTATTAATTTTGGCGAAGACATTCATTTTCTTGGAATTTTTATTATTATTATTTTTTAAAACAATTATAGCAGTATAGATATAAATAAAATAAGGTAAAACGGAATTGAAAAGTATCTGTTTTTGCATAGTAGAAATTTCTTTTGGATACCGGATTATTCAACCAATCGGATTCCAATCACAATTATGGAAAGGGACCTCAAATCATAATATGATTTGCCTTGCCAAATATTTTTTCTATTTTTCTCTCTTCTGTTTTCACTGTTTATGCCCTTTTTTTCTCTCTGCACATACTGGTCTACATATTAATATTGAAATATTTAAAACTTCTACCATTTGCCCTTATTTTATCATTAATATATCATTATTTTATTTTAAAATTTTATAAAATTTATTTTATTTATTATTGTTTTATATTTAACATACCATTATATTATTTTTAAAATTAATTAAAATTTAAAAAATAATTTAAATAATTTCGCTACCTTTTACATCCATCATCATCTCCTTCTTCATCATTTTCATCATCCATCAATAATTTGATAAGCAAATTGCTATTTAGATTCAAATGTGCCATTGAAGTCTTGTCCCTATCTTGGCGGATTAAAATCACTGTACTCAATAATACTTAAACCCATATAATGGATAAATTCTTTTGTATATTATGTTTACTCCTCATACTCATTTACTACTCATTACACCCAATATTAAGATTTAAAATTTTAATTTTATTTGTCTTTATTAATTCTTTAAATATCTAAAATAACCATAAACCAATTTATATGTATATGATACGAACGCTTCTTTTGGTTTTGTATCATAGTCATGTCCCAAGTGAAGCATAAGATAGACTTGTGTTTAGTGAAGGTTGAGGCAGGTATGTGAAGCTCATCCTCTCGATCATGGGCCTACCTTGTTGTATGGTGAGAAAAGCCTAAAAAGCTTTCCTAAACTTCAATCATTCAAGTTTGAACTATGGGCCTATGTTGTGGATTTGGGGTAGAAGTGGATCCCTGAAGCTGAGGTCCTATGTTAAGTGTCTACAAACTTCCATTTCACAATAGAGGAGATTATCTAGTTCGAGTCAGAATAGTTAGTGAGCAAATTCAAAACTTCATTAAAGATGTTGTTCTTATTTATTTTATCTGTTCTAATTTTTGAATCCATGTTGAACTAAATTCATCAATCTAGGGCTACAATGTAGCTGAATTATTCCCAAACTATTCGATGATTTCATTTTACTTTCAAAATTAATTATTATATTCACATGTTCCATTTTATTGGCATTTAATCTAACCAATTAATTTAGGCTTATTAGTCGGTTGATCTGATGGTTGTGATAAGCTTGGAAAAGGTGTCCTATATGAGTCCAGGTTAATAATCAGATAATTGATTTGTGTAATCGTGTTAGGATCATTAGTCCAGGTTAATTGTTCGGCATATGAATATAGCATGATAATTGATTTGGAAGAGGCTTGTGAGGCTAAAAGAATTATCCGATTAAATACATACATGATAAAAATTCATTACTTCTTTTATTGAAGGAGAATATGGTGGAGGAATAATAAGGTGAATTTGTATCCCTAGATTCTTTACTCTATCAACTAAATTCTCTTTTATTTGACTTGTTATTTTCTTTTCAAGATTACACAACTCTCCTACATTCGATTGTTTAAATAAAATTGTACATCTTCGATAAATTTTGGTACTTAACATCTGAAATTGCTATAACCCTTGTGGAATCGACCTTGATTCATCATTATATTGGATATTGGACTATATATACTTACACGAGTTCTTGTGTAAAATTAATGCACTAGAAATAAACGCATCAACAAGATGAATTAAGATTGGTTCAATGATGATTCACATCTTAACTTTCATGAGTTCGAGTTATAGCTCAATTTCTCAAACTTCAATTTAATTGTAATAATACAACAAATAATAATAAATCAATATTATCTCAACCACCATGATGATTGGCTAAAAAAACCGTACATGTGAATGCCGTAATTTACTAGTTGTTAAAAGACTTTATTGATATCAATTGATTTGCATCAAGAAAGACTTTCTTTTTCTTTTTCTTTTTTTTTTAATCTAAATAACCTTTAAATATTAGGATGAACTTAATTTATTAATATCATTTTAAGTTTGCAAGCAATTGCATGTATTAACTTTTTATGTGTAATTTTTATAATTTATAGCTATCCGAATTCTCAATAATATCCAGTAATATCACTATCACCCTGCAATATAGTTTAATGATAAAAGCATTCGTTTACTTGACCTTGTTTCATGGACAAATCATTGGACTAAAAAGTAATCAGACTCTATTAAAAGAAAAAAAAAATCAGATTCTCAAATGTCACTTCGTGATGGAACAAACTAGACTACCTGTAAGCTCTACTTTTAAAAGTGTAAAACTAAATCTTTATTTATTAAAGTTGCACTAGAAAAACTTGCTCCAAAAAACACGCTTGCACTACATAGAATTAACGGCAAATAACACCACTGGATAGAAAAGGACGATAATTATTGTTTTTTTTTTTTTGTTTCTTTTTGGTTCACAGGATGGCCATGATTGGTCTGTCATTTGGAAAATACAATATAAGACTTGCAGAGTTCCAAGTCTTGCATTAGAAAAGATAGGCCTGTAAAGTCTAAGTCTGTTAAACAAAATGACCCAACAAAAACATAGAGATAGATCACCTACATTATATACCTTGTAATCCAGTTTGGTGGTGAAAAGTGTTCATTGACCTTGGTAATAATTTAGATTCGAGTGATTATATCATTGGTAGTATTAATAAAAAAACAGTATATTTAGTTTTTTCTGAGTTGAAATAATTAGGAATATTAGTTTAAAGCATTAATGACCTTTTAAACTCTCATTTTGCAACAATACCACACGACCAATCCTAAAACGTAAAAATATTACATAATGTATCTCAAATGATGTAATATCTGAGTTGTGATGATTATTATTATAATCACAATCTACAAATGATGTTTTGATATAGGAAAAATGTATGTGGCACGACTTGCAATTGTGTTTTGCATGATTGATAAAATAATGGCTATGTTTAATTATATGAATGACAATTTTATGATTGGATATTAGATATGAGTGTATTGTTTGCTATCCTAAATAGCTTTAATTTTTGTTTACAAATTTGGTGGGATACATTACTGTTTATGTTGTTTCTTTGGGTTGTACTCATGATTGAATTCCAATTACTGAACCTGTGTTAATGTCAACTGAAAACAACGGTTTAGGTTTAAGATTATTTAAAATTAATATAGATGATAAGAAATGCTTTAGTGCATTAGGTATATAAGATTAACTATTTCGAAATGTGTTATATAGTAGGAATCATCAATTATATAAGAGACTCATCTGATATGACGCTATATAAATGGTTGAGACTTATTGGGTAAAACTTTTCTCTAGGTATGCATCTTGAACAACTCTAGCAAGACCCTTGTAGAGAATAAAAGAATTGTGCTAAATGTACTCCACTAATTTCCTAAACAATTCTAGTTAAAATGGTTTGAATATGAGAAGTTTGTATATTACTAATATATTCATGTTAATTACATAATATCAAATTTATATCCAATTAAGATGGCTTTTTCTCTTTTTTGAAATTTGAATAGGCATAAATTTTACTTCAATTTGATAGGTGATCTGAATTTACAAATCCATCAAGTCTTTATGGCAGTTTTTCTTATTATATTGTAAAAGATGTACACAACTACAAATTAAAAAGCGTTTGTTACACTTTTTGATTCTTGGAGTGTACTAGTAGTCACTTCTTAAACATAGTAAGCTTTTAAAATGATGGTTTTACAATAATACAAACGCATTGGACACTTGTCCAATTGGCAATGAATTTAACAAATCCATTAATTTTTAATGTGTTTATATTTAATATAATTATTTTTTTTAAAGGAGTTTTAATGTAATTATCATGTCAGCATTTATGATAAATTGAAGGCTTAGGGGGCAGCCATCAACATATGAAGAGAGAAGAAAAATGTTGTTGATTGGTGTCGGAAAGTGAAGAAGATTAATAGGTTGAATTTGAAGTTTTTAATGGGAAAAATGTGTTTGGTAGAATTTTTAAAGGTCTTTTCTTTCTTCTGAGTTATTTAGAACTCTTTTTAAAAATAAAATTAATAAAAGTTAATTTAATTCCACTTAAAACAGGAACCAAAGTTCCAAAAGTATATTAAAAAATAAAGGGAAAGCTTTATTTTATTCCTTGAGGTTTTGAAAAATATCCTGTTTTTAAAGTTTTTTAAAAAACAGTTTTTTTCATCTCTAATTTTTTCAAAACTCTTCAAAAAAATTTAAACCGTTAGTCAGTTGATAATCAACGGTGACTTTAAGCAATTTAAATTATAATTTAACAACTTAAATTCAAAGATATTTTAGGCAACTTAACTTGTAAATTCATTATTTTATAAGAATAATTTGATAATTTATATATCACTAACAACTGTTAAAGATAAAAAAAATTTTTAAAGCATCCTTTTATTGTTGATCGTTAATTGACTGATGATTTGAATTTTTTTGAAGAGTTTTGAAAAAGTTCGGGATGAAATGAAATTTTAAAAAAAATTTTAAAAACTTGATATTTTTCGAAACTTTAAGGAATAAATAAAATTTCCCCCAAAATAAAATCACCAAAACTTATTGGGGTGGTCTTTGTGGGCTTAAGTGAGGAGAAACTTCCTCTTGAACTTTGATTTTATCATTCATTTGGGCTTGGGTCTTGTGGGCTTAAATTATCATTGGGCTTTTTAATTGATTACAAACATTTTAAAATATATTATAATTGATTATGATTTTAGAGAAATAAGCTTAATTCAAATCTACCACCTCATAAATGTAGGTGTGAGGTGCATATTATTAAATCAATCTTATCTTGTCATTGAAAATAAACTTGAGGCAGTTTTGGCCCTTATTTTGTATTTTCATCTCTTGGTATAAGAAATAATTGTTTTTATTATTTATGATTTAATTGTAGTAAATTTATTAAAAGAATTCAAAACCATTAAATTCTAATATTTCATTATATGTCTGACCACAAACAATAGGAACCTCTTAAGTGTCAGAATAAAAATAAACAACTTTAAATGCTATGTTATTTGAATTCTTTTGGAATCTAACAATATTTATTAACAAATCAATAAGAAATTTCAGTAAATTTGAGATATTCTACGAAAGTCTTAAGGATAAATTAGTAAAAAGAAATTAAAAGTAAGTATTATAATGATGGGTGTACATACAAAAATGTGAGGGGTGGCAATATCACCACCCTAAACTTATTTTCTACCTATGTGATCCAGCCCAACTCAAGCCCTAAATATTGTTGCCCGGCTCCATAATGCTTGTTTGTTACATTGTCTCTTACTAAAAAGGGCGATATTTTCACCCCTCAAAAATTGTATTACACCCCAAATTAGCATTATAGTATTATTTTAAAGTAAAATTACTAAAAAGGTATATATTTTATAAGTACACCCATCAATTATTAATTAAAATATCATTTATATTTTAAACCCTTTTCACTCTTTTACTAAAAGTCATTATAAGTTTATATTGAATAACTCATAATTTTTATAGAGTTTTTAAAAGTCTAAATAAAATAAACCTAAACTTTTTAATTCCTTGAAACTCGTGGTTGAATATACCCCTTAGTGAAGTCAATCATTTATACCAATCAACAAAATAATTATTTTTTAAAATTTGGCCAGTTCTATTGTAAGTGTTTAACAACTGTTGATACAATTTATTATCGTTGTTGACTAGTAAAGTCCATAGCACTTGTAATTTTCAATGATTATTTTAGTTTAATATTAAAGCAACATATGTCTGTATATTTTCACATGTTTGTTACGGTGGCTTTTTTTTTTTTTTTTTCCCTGAGTTATTGTTTGTTACGACGACTTGTTCAATATTTACCAACTCCACTCAAATTATTAATTATTTTAATTATCAATATATTTAAATCTTGATTTGAACTTTTTATCGTGCACTTAGTTACATACAATGTATACCAATCAATTTAATATTTTTATAATTTGGCCAGCTTTTGTTGTGAGTTCAAAACAATTTCATATACAATTATTATAGTAAATTGGTGGACTACACATGTTTTTTGTTTATAATTTTATGTTGCGATAATAATCTTTTCGTTGGTCATATTAATTAATGTTCACCTTGATTAGAACCTTTTTTCGTGCACTTAGTTAACATATAACATTTACCAATCAATTTACTATTTTTGTAATTTGGCTGGCTTTTGTCATGAGTTTAAAACCATTTCATATACAATCATTATAGTAAATTGGTGGACTCCACACGTTTTTTGTCTATAATTTTATATTGCAATTATAATCTTTTCGTTGGTCATATTAATTAACCTTTTTTCGTGCACTTAGTTAACATACAATGTAAACCAATCAACTTAATATTTTTGTAATTTGACCGGCTTTTGTCATGAGTCTAAAACAATTTCATATACAATCATTATAATAAATTGGTGGACTCCACACGTTTTTGGTCTATAATTTCATACTGCGATTATAATATTTTCATTGGTCATATTAATTAATATTCACGCTGCTCATGAAAGCAGTAAAGGTATGTATAATTGTGCATTTGTTTAAAACCAAGTTTTGTTCACCAACTTCATTAAAAATTAGTTGTGTGTAGAATGGCATTTGAAAACAACGCAGGATGGTTTTATTACAGGTAAGGATGGATGTCATACATGTCATTGGGTTCACAAAAGTATATAATTTTCAAAATTTTAATTGAAATTTTGCACCCTTTCAGCCAACCAAATACAGCTTATGACCAATCTAATTAACAAATATAATTAAGTTTTTAATTAAATTAATTACAATTAATCAAGATAATATATACCATTGGTGACTGTTAATTGATTATTTTTAATTTTTTATTATTATTTTAATGATCCATCGATAAGTGCACTAAACGCCTGTAAAATTGCATTTTATTTTCCAAGCAACTCACTTTTTAGCCTCATTGAAAAATCGATGATGTGATAATGGTTATGTAATGGTCTAAAGGATAAAGTGCATGCCATGTTCTTGGATTCATTTGACCAGACACTAAAGAAGGAATATAGTGATGATATCAGAGTATTGTTGTATCAATCCTGTACCGTTAATTTTGAGCTCAAATCACTTAGTAATTTTATTACTTTTGAGACATTAAAATCATATTATTTAATAAGTTTGGTATAAAAAAATATTGAGTAAAACTACAAGTAATTATTTGATAATCTAAGATGATTTTGTAGAAGTTTTAATAAAAAGATGGCGATTATTTCTATAAAATTATTATGAAATAATTTATTAAAGGTTTAAATGAATTTTTCAAATGTTCAAATTATCCTTAGTAATTTTAACATAAAAACATTAATATCACAAGTCACAAGCTAAGTTACACATAAAATACAAATAGAACTTAAAATATTTTGTATTTACTGCTGTTTTTGACATTATCTAATTTTATAGCAATTTTTTTTTTTGAAATGAATTTTATAGTAATTAATATAAAAACATAACAAACGCATGCATATGGCTTTGGAGTCTTTTAATAGTTTTAAGGGCAAATTGCACAAACCTCCACCAAGGTTAGGTGAAATTGCACAAAATGAGGATATTTGCGATACTCGCATTCTGGCTATCTAAGGTTCTAAAAACCGAATACAAACCTCTCTTATCGTCAATCAACCATTAGTCAACCACTGTTAAATCAAAATTATGAAGGATAAAATGATTAATTTACTATTAATAAATATTTTAATTAAACAATAATATTTTTAATTAATAAAAAAAAAAAAAAAAAAAAAACCATCTTCATCCTTTACCTCCATCATCATCTTCCACATCTTCATCATCCATCTTTTGTTTTCATCAAAATCATCATCTCCATCATTTTCATGAAACCAACATCATTCAAATAAATCATCATCATCAAGTCAAACATCACCCAAATCAAACAAAAATTTCAATATTCATGATTTTTTTTTTTTTAAATGGAGATGGTATCAACATCTCCAACTAAAAGTGGCAAAATGGGTTGGTATGTTGGGTTGAGCTGAATTCGATTCAATTCATTTATGAATTCGATCTATTCAACACGAATTTATTTAATAAGTGGGTCGATATTTTTAGATTCAATACAAATTCATTTATAAACGAATGACACGACTTAACACGATTAATTGGTTTAGTACTTGGATCATAAATGATTCAAACTCATTAACCCGCCAACCCATTATTTCATTTAACTCGTTTAATTCGTTTAACCCGTTTAATTCGTTTAACCCATTTAATTTAAATAATATTTTAAACACAAATATAATAAATAATTCACAATCAAACATTTAAACACCTACTTCAACACATAAAAACCTATACATTAAACACCTAATTCAACCTCATCTTTAAGCTTATCTTCTGGATCGATGCTATCGTCTTCGAAGTCAACACTTAGATCCATATTTGGGAATCAATTGACTATGAAATCATATTATATTACACTGAAGATATGTATGAAAATATACAAAGAACCTTTTTTCAACAATTATATTACAAAAAATACAAAAGAAAACTGACCAAAAAAAAGAAAAAAGAAAACTAGAATTGAAATACAGAATTCACAAAAGAAAATGAAAGAGAATGACATCTGAAGTTGGTCAACAGTTTCAAGACCGTTTTGGGAAATGGAGATGGTGGTGGAGAGGATGGATTTGGTGATGGAAATGGTGGATTTGGTGGTGGAGATAGTGGATCTGGTGGTAGAGTCGTGAAGAAGGGATGATGACCTTGAGGAGAAGTGGAGAATGGGCGATGACCGTGAGGGAGAAGGTGGTGACCGGACGATGATCGAAAAGGAGAAGATGGTGAGCATGTGGGAGAAGGTGTCAACCGTGAAGGAAAAGGCGGTGATTGGACGACGTCCACAAGTGAGAAGGTGGTGACCGTAAGGGAGAAGGTGCCGACCGTGAGGGAGAAGGTGGTGACCGGCCGGTGACAGTGAGAAAGAACATGGTGACCATACCGTAAGAAAGGAAGAGATGATTTGGTAGAATGGCTGAATGAGTGGTGTGTGTCGGATGGGTAGTATGGCTGCCGAATGTATAACGCCCAAATTTTTCTCTATTTAAGAAAAACAAAAATATATCTAGATGAATAGTATTTTTGAAATGAATAGTGGTTTTCGAATGAATAATGTTTTTAGATGAATAGTATCAGTGTGAATAGTGAATTTTTCGAAAAGCGGACCCCGAAGTCAAAAACTTCAGAATAAGTAATAAATTCTAAGGAAACTGAAACGCATTAAAAAATGGGTCAATTTGAGGTAAAATGGAACAGTTTCCGGATTTGATCGAAAATTCGGAGGGATTTTCGAAAAAATTTGAAAAGTTAGAGAAGTGTCAAAATGAGTATTAAAATGCTCAAGAAATATTTTAGAAACTCAAACGATATTTCCGATGGAGATTCGGATGGAAATGGAATCCATCCGAAAATCGTCGGAGACGTTTAGTGAATTACGGAGAGCCAAAAAGGGGCATAAAATAACTTTTAAGAGTTACCAAGGTTACTAAAAATATATAGGAAGTCCAAATATAGGCCCCGATAAATTTAAAAAGGATTTTGAAAAAGTTACGGAAAAGCTGAATTCGGGCACTTTGAAAAAATCAAATCAAAAGAGACAAGAAATGATAGACATGTGAGGCAAGCAACCATGAAAATGTGACATGTGGCATAAGAGAATTGTAAATTGAGTATAAATTAAAAAGGTTGCGTGGTAGATTTTGGGGTTTAAATTGTGACTTGTAGGTGATTGAATTGAAAAAAAAAAAATTAAGAAGGGGAGATTAAAAAGGGGCATGATTATATTTAATTGTAAAAGACATGTACAAGGGTATTTTTGTAACACCCCAATCTAACTGGACCTAAGAGATTAATTAAAATATAATTTAATGTTATTAATTCGGTTTAGTTCAAATTTTGGAAGTACAGAAGTTTATGGATAAATATTCTATTGGAGAATATTTTTAAAAGAAATTAAGAAAGTGGGGTTAAAAGGAAAAAGATCATAGGGATTAAAATAAAAATTTACATGTGTTGAAAAAAAAAAAATAAAAAATCAAACGGTGGTTGAGATTTTTTTTATAATAATAATAATAATAATAATAATAATAATAATAATAATCAATATAATAATATATATAAATTAGTGGTGGGACCCACTAGAAGAATATATATAATTGTCAATGGATTGTGATGGAAAAAAATAATAATAAAATAAAAAAAAAAAATGAAAATGAAAAAGAGGCGGTGCATGAGAGATGGATAAGGATAAAGGAATATATATATGTGTGCTCTCGGCAACAACAAGCAATTTGAAAAAAAATAAATTTAGGAGAAGCTGAGAAGAAAAGAGAGGAAAAAAAAGGGGGAAAAGAAAAGAAAGGAAAAATATTTTGAGTGCCTAATTATTCAGATAAATCAGTTTATTTTAATAGGATTTGGATTCCAAAAAATTAATTTATTTTTTTATGAGTTATAAATTAAGTTTTGTGTAGTTTTAGAATAGATTTAGGATGATAAGAAAATCAAAGGAGAACTTGTTTTAGATTAAAAAATAAGCAAATGAGTTAGGTGAGTTGATAGTTTTATTTTTAATTAAACTGATTGAGTTATAGTTATTTATATTTTCGTTTTTATTATTTATTTCAAATAAATAGATTTGTTGAGTTAGTTGATTTTATAAATTATCAAATATGTTTGACGATTCAAATAAAAGTTATTACGAAGTCGTATAAGAAATTCCAGAAAAAATTTTATGTTTTCTGTTTGAGTTATTATTAGAAGGATTTTTATAATGTTTGAAATTTTGATTATTTATGTTTTTGATGGAATGAGTTTGATTTCTATTTTGGAATGATTTGTAGATTAATTTGATGTATGAAATGGTGAAAGTTTGACAAATTTTGAACCATTTGTATATGTTGGCCGAATATGTACTTAGAGGGTTTTGTGAAATTATTTTGATAAATTGTGATAAAATGTTATTCGTATGTGATTTTGTTTAAAATTTTATCCAATTGATTTCATGATTATGTGTGAATCATAGTAAGAATGATTTTGTAACATTTTGTAATAAAGAAGTTGAAAAGTTTGTGAAAAATACATGCTTGGCTGAAAATGATATTTAAGGAGTATTGTGAAATTTCTTTGAAAAATTGTGATTAAATTTCGTTTGAAGGTGATTTTAATGACTTTCGAATGAAAACGGAAAAGAATCGAAAAGAAATTGATGAGTTTAGTGCTTTGACGGAATATATATTGGTTGAAGGGCACAAAGGTTTGGTTAAAATTTGATAAGTTATTGATGAGCTAATTGAGTACGAAAAGATAATTGGTGATGCTTAAATAAATATTTTGAATAATTGGAAAAAAAAATTGATTGAAGTTTTGTTTGTCACTTTCCGAATGAAATTTTTATTTAGAAACAGAAATTGTTCATTTGTAAAATTATTGGTAATAAACAAAAATTTATAAGGGCCCTAGTAAACCTGGATATTGATAGTTGGAGATTGGAAATTGGTATGCCAATAGGAAAATCTTAGTAGTACTACACCGCGTTGTTGATACAAAGATTGTGAATTTTGGACCTTGAGAGGCATTGAGTGTCCGGTCCTAGAATTCATGTGTTATGTGAAATATGATTCAGTGGGTAATCACTGAGTGTCCGATGCCGAAGAACTTAACATGCCAATAGGGTGATATTAGCAGTATTGCACCGATTTGATTGTATAAATAGATACGAGATTCATGTACCTTGAGAGGCACCGAGTGTCCGGTCTTCGAATTTGTGTATTATGTGAAATGTGATCCAGCGGGTCGTTATCGAGTGTTTGATGCCGGAGAAACCCGTTTTCCAATCCATGGTATCGTGTCAGAGTTTATGAAGGACGCTGCAAAAACATTCAAATTAAATCGTGTGATAATGGTTGATGAAATGATTTTCTGTATTTTGTATGTGTATTTATTAGTAAATGGATTACTTGGTGAATTTAGAGAAAGAGTTGAGAACGATTTTTAAATGTGACTTTTATATGTTACTAGTTATTCACTTTTTTTATTATGTTATATTCCGAAATTGAAAAAATTGTCGAAACAGTGATTTTATATTGTTATATAAGAAAGTTTTGTGGCTTTTTAAATTAAGTGTACATTTACTAAGTAGAAATACTTAGCACGTTGGATTTATAATGCGTAGGTTGTCGAACTGGGTATTGTAGATAAAGACTGAGGAGATATCGGTAGCACTTCCAGCGAGTCACATTTATTCCCATTTTGGATAGTTATTCTTTTGATGTGTATATATATATATACTTGCGTTAAAGTGTATTGAGACGAACATATGTATATATGTACACGTATTGGTATACATAAAATTTTGTCAATGATAAGATATATAAAGTGGAGAAAAGTTTTTAGTATTGTAAAATGGTTTGTAAGAGAATTATCGCTGTTCTTTTATTTTGCGTCTACTTTCATTATGATGATTTTTCAATAAAAGTGTGATTTCATAAAAGTTGTGTGGTGAAGTGATTTTGAGTCGGACGGAGGGTCCAAAAGGGCAGTTGAGAAAACGGATATATTTTAGAAGTGTTGAATTCAAAATTGCAGTTTTTTTTTTTTTAATTCTGGGATTTTCAGAAAACAGATGAAACTCTGCCGAATTTTCTTTAAAGAAAAAAAAATTGTAGTGCATATATGTAAATTAATAACGAATAAACCGATTAAGGTAGCATCCTTCAACTCGGGTTTCCATCCGAATGGAAATCGGGTGAAAGGTGTTACAGAATGGGAATGAGTTTGAAATGGTTTAGGGATTTGTTAAATGTGTGTGTATATATATGCATAATTGCACACTAACCCTTATAATATGTTAAATTATAATTTGACCCTATTGAATCGTGTCAACTTGTGATTCGTTTAAGTAAGCCTGATTCGATTTGTTTAATAAATAGGTTAGGCGATTTGACACAATTATGACACGAATTCATTTAATTCCAACCCATACTCGTGTTGACCCGTCATGTTGTAACCTATATTGCCACTCCTATCTCCAACCAGTTGCCACCGTTAGAGACTGGTCTTAAATGGTAAAGACCTTCTGGTTTTCATCATCGAAGACCAGATTTGGCTGATTTAGCCAATTAATTTGCCCACTCGATTTGGTCGCTGATCTTACCCTTATTGGAGCAGTAGCATGCCAATCAATGCTTGAATCACCATAAAATCACCGATTTTCGATGATTTTTGAAACACTGTTCTTAGACTATTAGTGTAAAACCTAAAATTTTATTTTTATGAAAAATAATTTATTTTTACGACCAATAGTATTTTCGTATGAATACTGTTCGTGTGAATAATAATTTTCGAAAAGTGGACCTCACAAATCAAAAGTTCCAAAATTAGTATTAGTGTTAAAAGAAACTGAAATAGATTTAAAATGAGTTCATTTGAATAGGTTTTAAGTAATTTGAAGTTTATTGGATGAAAATACCTTTTTTGGACAATAATGAATATTAATGATTTTACATCCATTTGAATATTTTTTCTTTTTTTAGTATGGAATTGAAAGATAAGATATCCAATTAGAGTATTACATAATCAATTGGATAGCTGAATGACCATATAATATTTTTGGAATTTCTTTAGGCTAGAATGTGAATTTAATGCATTAAAGGACAAAATGGACTTTTAAGCATGAATGAGAATTAAATTCATTAGAGGGTAAAGTAGATATTTTCAAATCCAAAAACACATGAATTACATGTGAGTATTATATGGAATGAAATCTGGCAAAGAAGTATAATCCATGTGAAACAAAATGGACCAATGAGAGAAGGCTACATGGAATCCACTAACTTGACTAGTTAGTTGTCATGCAATTAAAAATTTTGGGATTTAGTTAGTTTAATGACTAGTTAGCTTATGCATTAATCAAATGTCATTATTTATAACTAAGGACTTATTGGACATTATGGAAATAGTTCAAGGAAATTTTAGTTAATTAATGGAAAGACTATATAAAGTTGAATTGTCATGAAATGAGAAGAAAAAAATTGAAAAGAAAATTGAGAGAGAAGGGAGAGTGATTCAGACAAAGGAGGAAGGAGAAGAGTAAGAAAAGTTTGACCCATTTTTGATACCAAACTTGATTTATCTTCACTAAATAGCTGTTAGGGCAAAAATTTGAGTAAAGAAAGTAAAGAGAAATTGGTAAGTAAGTTGATTTTCTATGATGTTTTGGTATTTTCTTGGGTGTATGATAACTTGATGAGTTTATACAATTTTTTGCATGTTTATTCAAGTGTGAAATTGAAAGGAAATACAAATGGGGCAATTATACAAGGAAGTGTTCAAGGTATGTATTTTAGAGTTTTATGCAATTTTGCAAAGAAATTTAGATTGAGTTGACATTAGAGCATTAGATGAATGTTGGCATGATTTTAATGTCTTTGGTGGTCATGAAAATGAAAGAATTAGATTGGATGCCCTTATGTGTAATTTTGGTTAAGATGATATTTTGGTGTTTAAAGTGGAAATTCAATTACTTTGATGTGTTTTCATGAGGTTATGTATGTAGTTAAGTAAGTTTGTACAAAGAAAATGAAAAAAAAAAAAATGTCATGATGTTAGTATGAGTTTATGCCAAGTATGTGAATCATGATATACATAGTGTTTTAAATTCAATTTGAGTTTAATAGTTTGATGCTTGTATGAGCTCTAAGTAAAAATTATGCTTGTAATAAAGTGTAGAAGGAGTGAGAGCTAAAGAAGAGTTTGAAGGAGTTGTTTGCTAGTTGGATAGCAAATAGTGAGTGTGATTATTTTCAAAGCTTTTATGAGTTTTATAAATTGATTATTGATAATTGCAAATGTTTATTATAATATTTAATTTATTATGTTGTATTGATCAAACTTTTAGCACGTTAGCCTTTTCTAATGATGCATGTAAGCTTTTAAATTTACGTTATAAAATGTATATATTTTAGTAGTAAAGTAATTTCGTATGTTTGAGTGAAGTATATGCATAAAAGTGACATACTAAAGGTATTTGTAAAGTTTTAGGTTTTTGTCTTAGAAAGATAGTATTTTGGTTGTAAACTATATATTAGAGAAAAAAATATTTCCTACTTAAATTAATACACTTTCATACCTAGTGTATGTAAGATTTTAAAGTATATTGAAAGGATTTTAAATGTCTTTGGTTTACCCTAATCTCCAATATATTCGGCTGAAGTACCCTATGTGTGTATGACAAGAGGTAGGGAGAGTCACTAACTCGGGGGGGTTGAGTTAGTGTGTCGCCATCTGCACGTATAGGATAGTGTAGATCTGCTTGATATTGGGGGGAATCATGATCCTAAAGTTCCCGCATCTGTGACTACACGTGGTAGTTTTCCCTAGTTCTAGTGACATGTATACGTACCATTACGTAAGAACGAGTTTCCTTGGGTTACCTTGTAAGACAAGCTTTAGAAGGAAAAACATGTCATTAGATGTAAAGTTTAGAAAATAAGAAAATTTACACTTTATGAAATTTATTACTAGATTTTGAGCATTATTATTTATATGTTTTATGCCAGTTTTATAGTTTTATAATTGTTAGAAAGAAATTATTAGTTTTCCAACCTATTTTGGGAAGATATGTATAATTAGAAAGCAAATACTATAGTTTAAAAGTTTGCCCATTCACTGAGTTTAATTACTCACCACTCTTTTTATATTTTTGAAAATCTTCCTCAAGTGTAGATACGAGCCATCAAACCGAAGGGGTTCCGTCGAACGTGCAGGTGGGCTGAGAACATGATGCTATTGCACTCGTTTACTTTTGAAATGTCATATGCATGTTTAACTACCTAAGACTTTATGTATGTTTTGTAAATACTATTTTGGAAGGCATATATATGCATATACTTTTGTAGTTCACGCTTTTATGAAAATCTTCTAAACAACATGCTTTTGTGTAAGTTAAATGATTCTTCAAGTTATATTTTTAAACTAAGAGCATGTTTGTGGTTGATTGTGGAAAAAGAAAAAGAGGGCCTGAAGCCTAGGAGTTGAGAATTTTGTGGATATAAAAGTGTACATATTTTCTATAAATTTTTACAAGGTGGAATTTAAAAAAAAAAAAAAAACTGTTGTGCTATCAAAATTTTTAATAATCTTGTTTTGGCAAATGTACACTAAAAAGAAAAGTTTCCATCATTTTTTCCATAAGAAAAGAAGTTTACAGTGAGAGCGGTACCTTCACAGGGCTTTCTCGAGCCAAAGTGAGGATTCGACTGAGTTCTGTCGGGATGCTATGAGACTCCCATTTGGTTCTGTATGGGAATTCGGGGCGAGTCCCATTAATTAGTGACTTATCTTTTGTCTTGATATAAGATCATGCATGTGTGAGATTTTTGTTAATCTGTAGTTTTTGACAAGTTAATGAGTTATGGGTAGAAAAATTAACGTTTATAGGTATTATTGCTAGTAAACCCTCAAAAGGCACAGCTTCTTTTACTAAGGACATTTAGGGGTTTAAAGGCTCATGGCATACACCAAATGTTATTGTGTTTACCTACAAAAATAGATTGTGAGAAATTTAATAGGAAGCTGAGAACAAAAATGTAATTTGCCAGGTCAATCCATATGAAACGGCAACCAAACCTGCGTTTTTGAGAAGCAGACCTTCCGGGTCGCACAAGATCCGTGTGTTTTGAACATGTCAGCGTTTCGGATTCGGGTCGCACGCCTGGCTCCAGGTCGTAGATGCGGGTCAGTAAGGGTCAGGCCCGCACGTTTTGGTTCTTATTGTGTTATAGCCATTCCGGGTCGAGTTTTAACTCGCCCACGTCCATGGGTTGAGTGAAGATCCACGCTTTTTTTTTTCTTTTAGCTTTCTCGTCAAGAAATCTATTTTGGTCGAACCTAACACTCTATAAATAAGTGTTTTCACCACTCAATTGTCATTTACACCAAAAGAGAGAGAGAAGCAGAGAGAAAAGACTAAAGGCTTCGGTTCCATCTTTTCTTTTCTTTAATTTTAATTTTATTTTTATGTAGTTAATTTATTAATTAAGACTAACTTGAAACCCTATATATAAACTCAATTTATTTATCTTTTCAATAAAGATTTGTATTTTGCATGATGAATTTAATGTCTCTAGTTTAATTTTATTCTATTAATTTTATTTCTTTGATTGATCACCTTAAAAGCATATTTTTAGAATTATGTTGTAAGAATATAAACCATACATCAAATAGGCATATTTTTAAGGGGTAGGGACAAAAGTAGCATATTTAAGTATTGACTTAACATTTATGTCCCTTTTGAGAAAATGTAACAATGGAGTCTCAAATGATATGTAAAAGTACCAACATACCCTTCCAGTAAAAATGTGTGATAATAGTTAAGTTTTAAAAAAAAAACCTGTTCCCCCTAAAATCAAACCTTGAAAAAAACCTATTCCCTCCCAAAATCAACAGCAGCCTCTGCCTCCCCCAAAATCAATAGTCTCTGCTTGCACGTCGTCGTCTGTCCGTTCCGTTCATAGAGCCACGCAGCGCCGTCGTTGTCGTCTGCCCTTTGCCATCGAGTTTTCTGTGTTAGTCTTACATGCGTGGCACCGGACACTCATCTTGTCGCTGTGAAAGTCGAAGTCATTACCTCTCCCGCCGTGGGTCGCTTTCGTCGTTCCCTTCGTCAGGCGGAGCCGCTGTGCCCCTTACTTCGTTTGGTCACTCGCACATGAACGACACTCGAGTTTGTTTGGTCGCTACGAAACGCGAATCCCCTACCTCCCCCTCTGTTGGTCGCGACTGTCTACCTTCCTCACACAGAAACTGGTACACCCCACAACTTCTATTTCAGATTTTTGAAGCTTAGTTTGGCTTGAGTTATACATTGCTGTCCAAATTTGGCTTTGCTTCATGTTTTGAACTTTGCTTGTGATTTATGATGGATTTTTCTTGTAATATGGAAGTTTGGTTCTTTACTCTTTTGTGATCAATGATTTGTTAAAATGAGTTATGAAAGTGACTAAAGGTGTAAGCTTTGCCTTTATTGAATGAAACTGATTTATGTGTTTGAAGTAGTGATGGAAATTGACAAATGGGGTATTCTTTTTGTGTGACATGCACTACTTGTCAATTTTTATAACAAAATCGAAACGATAATCTCTGTTCTTCTGTATTCTGAACTTGGAAATTAGAACATGCTTTGAAATCAAAACATGACTAGTGTTTTGTATGTCGTCTCAGTTTCTAACACAAGTGGTGTCATTGGTTTATGGAGAAAATCGATATTCAAAACACTAGTCACACCAAGGTGCGAGTGTTAATAATACTAGTTATGTCGGTGTGATTAATGGTGTTGTGGGTTTATGCAAAAAGCCAGTAGCCAAAACACTAGTCACACCAAGGTGACTAGCATTAATAATGCTATTCATCTCGGTATGACTAGTGGTTCCATGAGTTGATGGAAAAAAATCAGTAAACAAAACACTAGTCACACCAAGGTGATGGGTGTTATTAACGCTAGTTACCTGGGTGTGACTAGTGTTTTGGCTACTGATTTTTTTACCATCAACTTATGGCACCACTAGTCACACCAAAATTACTAACATTATTAATACTCGTCACCTTGGTGTGACTAGTGTTTTGACTACTGGTTTTTTGCATAATCCCACAGCAGCACTAGTCATACCGACATAACTAGTATTATTAACACTCCTCACCTTAGTGTGACTAGTGCTTTGGTTACTGGTTTTTATCATAAACCCATGACATTACTAGTCACACCGAGGTAACTAGCATTATTAACACTATTTTGTTTCGTCTTCTCTTCTAGCTCCCTTTCCACTCTCTATAATGAAAAGATAAACACTAAAAAGCTTTTGGCTAGTATAGTTTACTTTCTATGTTATCAATCAATGTAAAGAGCTTGTAATTATGTACATATATTTTTATTTGTTATGGTTGATATTGTTCTGGTACAGTAGGTGGGGGAGCATTATTACAAGTCTTGCTATTGTGTCCTACTTGGTGGCAGGTCCGACACTTTCGTCGTCTTCTTACTTGGGTAACGGAGCCTTCACTATTGTTCATAGGGGGTCGTTAAGATGGATGTGGATTACGACAGTTTTGTCGATAGTGGTCTTTTTGCCTACAATGGGAGCATTCCAAAACCCTTCCGCTATTCTCGCCAGCAGATGGAATCCTTTTCTTTCTAGGCCTGCCAGCTTGCGGACGCCATAGTGGTGGTAGAACAATCATGTTTCGGGTGTCTTCTGGAACTGTTCATTCATCCGGGTCAGGAACCGGGAAGATAGCACCAGCATATGCAACCAATAGATTGGGTGTTTTGTAACAGTCAGATATGTAGGGGGATGAATGACTTATTACAATACCTGTACCACCGAAAACAATATTAAACTTTTATTCTACAGTTAGAGCAAAACCTTGTAAATATTATGGTCTTACCTTAACACCGCAAGTGCATGCGAACATGGTAAAAGATCCATCTGGAATGCCACACAAGTACACATCCTTTCAGTTAGATTAACAACGGTCTTCCTACTCCCAACCTTTACTGCATACTTGGTATCATCGATTGGTGTAACCGTGTAAGTTTGTGAGTCTCTAGTATACTCTACAATTTTCTTCTTTGCCTATTGTGTTATCTCTGCTGACATTTTTTCTGCATTCTTCCGATGGTTATAAAACCATCTTTACATCATACCCCTTATATACTCAACCAAAGTCGTTATTGGATATTGGCGAGCTTTAACCAAGCATAGGTTCATGCATTCAGCAATGTTGGAAGTTAAAATCCAGTAGCACCTTACTGGAGCCATTGCCAATGCCCATCTATGTGGTCCAAGTTCGTTTAATTCTCTATGCGCCGTTGGGTGTATTTTGCTAAGGTCTTCCATCATGCCCCAAAACTTGGATTGACGATAACACCTTGATGCGCGATGGAATAATCCGGTGACAGTCTTATTTTTGTATAAATTTTTCACATTTTGTGTCATGTGATACATGCAAAGGCCATGATGTGCATCGAGGTACACTTTTTCCATGGCTACTTTGATTCCAAGATGCCGGTCGGATATGAACATGCAATTCTCTGGACACCCAATTACATTTCTCAACTTTGTCAAAAACCATGACCATGATTTCTCATCTTCAACATCCCCAAACCTAAATGCTAAGGGATACACTTACTCATTTACATCTTTACATACCGCAATGAACATAATCCCACCAAATTTCCCTTTCAAATGTGTTCCATCAATAGCAATAACTGGTCTAATCATTTGACGAAACCCAGATATACTAACACCATAAGCAATAAACATATACAGAAACTGGTTGCTGCCATTTGTCTCAATGCTTGTGACTGTACCTGGGTTATCTAACTCCAACTGATAACAATACGCAGGCAACTGTTCAAATGACAACTCTACAGACCTAAAAACGTTTTCTTCAGCATGATCTTTGGCTCTCCGACATTGATTATATGACAAATTAACTCCATAATTAACTTGAATTTCTGCCTGGATTCCATGCTTTGACCACTGACTTACAATTTCGGAGTGATAAGGTCTTCGATTAATTTTACACTCACTTTCCTACACCGTCGATGTACACTATCAAGCGAACAACAATGTTGTTTTTGGAATTTCCGCACCTTCCATTAGTCTCCAATCTTGGTTTTGATGGCTACAAGCTGAAATTTACAGTTCTTATCCTTGCACCTAACGTCATAACGGATGTTGTTCGATTTCTTGACCTTTTTACGAAAACCTTCCTTCAATGCATACATCTTTACAGCTTTACCCATATCACGCTTTGAAGGAAATATTTTCCCTCTGAAGAAATGATGGTCTTCTCTTTCTGACACTTCAGTGGCGATTGTACGAAATGTGGAAAGATCTATTCCAGGGATACGCCATTCACTAGTTATTCTTTGTTGCGTGTTATTATCATCATTGGCTTGACGGGAACACCCATCACCATCATCCCTAACATCGCGAACATTATCATTATCTATGTCACAATCCTCATCACGAACATCATGATTAAATCCACCACCACTGTCAGCATCACCACCTAAATCTTCTGCCATAACTGCATGTCGACTTCCTCCATCTCCTCTGAAAATATTACTGGCTATAGGAATACTTTTAGTTGGACGACAGTAGTTAGAAAACTCGTTTGAATCAATGTCATCCAACCAATGTTCTGTAGAAGGATTATGCTCACTATCATTTAAGTTATACTCACCGTGTGAGTCAACATTATCTTATTTTTCTTCATCATCATCATCATTGTCATGATCATCATCATCATCTTCATTTTCTTCTTCATCTATGTCTTCACATTCATCTTCAGTGTTATGGTCCTCATGGACTGAAACTTCGTTGCTTGATGAAACAGACTTGAATTGAGAAACTAATTGAACAAAGCTTTAGTGTTGTGGCTGGTTTATTAATTGGATTTGTGATTGGCTTGATAATTGGATTTGCGGTTGGATTGGTAGCTGTATGAAGATTGGTGGTTGAATTTGTTGTTGGATTGGTAATTGAACATTTTCTTTATCTCTCAGACAATCATTTATTTTGTTTGGAACAACAGTTACATAAACTTTAGGATTTTTCTCATGTAGCCAAAAAGATACAGCTTTATCAGTTGTTAATTTTGGAATGGCAGGCCTACCGGAAGTCTCCACCAATATGTGTAAGTCAAATATACTCTTTGTTATATAAACTCCAACAATATTCTCAACGGTCTTCTTTAAATCATCAAGCGTCGCATTCGTCGAAACAAATGCTATTTCTGATTCACCACCCTTATACTTATAACCAATCTATTGTCCACCATGGGTGACTATAATTCTAGTTTCGTCCATATCACTGTACACAAATAAATGATCGAATTTATTAATTAAGCTCTAAATCAAGACTAACAATATATCATTACTTATACTTTGATACAATTAAGTAATTAAACTATTAAATAAATGCTCATAATATGACACTAATAGTGACACCAAGGTGATATGCATTAATAATGCTAGTTACCTCAGTCTAACTAGTGTTTTGGCTACTGATTTTTTTTTCCATAAACCTATGACACCACTAGTCACACTAAGGTAACAAGCGTTATTCACACTCGTCACCTTGGTATGACTAGTGTTTTAGTTACTGGTTTTTTTCATCAAGTCATAAAACCATTACTCATACCAAGGTAACTAGCATTATTAACACTCGTCACCTTGGTGTGACTAGTGTTTTGCCTACTGGTTTTTTTTTTTTTTTCCATAAACCTATGTCATCACTAGTCATACTAAGTTAACTTGTGTTAATAATATAAGTCATCTTTGCATGACTACTATTTTCGTCTTTGCTTTTTTAACTAAGTTTTGCCATCACTAATCAAACCAAGATAACTTGCATTAATAATGTCGTACATGTGTGCCGTTTGCATCAACATACATAGAAATACTAAGTTCGTAAACCCTAAAGCCAATTTCTATAGCTCAATATCAGCATAGCTAACCACAATAACTAATAACAACTGAAAAATAAGTGTTCAAAAGTTAAGATACATTACCCGTAGTGCAGAAGAAGATTATGGATGGTGGATGAAAAGAATGATTGCTGGTGGATGGTGGATGGAATTCATCGCGCAGTAGAGAATGACGATAGATGGCGGATGGTGGCTGTGAAGAAGAAAATGAAGCTGGATGGTGGCTGTGAAGAAGAAAATGAAGCTGGATGGTGGCTGTGAAGAAGAAAATGAAGCTGGATGGTGGTTGTGAAGAAGAAAATGAAGCTGGATGGTGGTTGTGAAGAAGAAAATGAAGTTGGATGGTGGTTGGAATTCGTAGTGCAGACAAGAATGAAGATCGATGGTGTCGTAGTGCAGACCGGAATGAAGGTTGATGGTGGATGGTGATGGTGTCGTAGTGCAGACGAGAATGAAGATCGATGGTGGATGGTGGCTATGAAGAAAACGAGAATGAAAGAGTAAGACGAGCAGCAGAAGAGAGAAAAAATCAAATAACAAAGTCACCAGTTTTAACTTTTAGAAAGGATATTTGTGTCCAAAAGAATAGGGCTTGAGACTCAATTGTTAACTTTATTGAAATGAGATAAAATTGTCAATTCAATAATTGAAAGTGTCATCTGCTGACATTTCCTCTATTTTTAATTTGTAACAATAAATTGCTTATAAACCAATTAAGGGACATTAATTTATAGACACCTAAGATAAACATCATATTCTAGGATTTGTGTGATATTCGTATTTTTCTAATGCTTAATGGATTCCAATTTTTAAATCTAAGTAAACATCATGTTAAGTTACAATTAGGAATACATGTATCTGCGTAGACATCATGCGAGTTGCATATTAACTAAGGAAGAATCTATACAGTATATGTTAATCATACTTTGTTGTGAATATCTTTATTATGCATTATCATGAACTTGTTTTATTAATCTTTATAACAAATTGAGAGACTATTTAGTGATGGATGGGGTGTCTTAACTAAGCCTTTTATTATTAACTATTTTTATTTAATTTTTTATCATAATTTAATTCTGTTTTAATTCAATTCAAAACCCCTTATCTTTATTTTAATTATTTTTAGTTTAGGTTTTAAATAAACTTAAAAGTAAGTTGAACTTTCTCATGGGATCAACCTTTGCTTATTGTTGTACTCAATCAAACGATTAATGCACTGACAAGGTTTAACATTTGGTTTATTAAAAAAATTAACCAACAATGAGACACATATATTTTCAAAGGATAAAGATGATTTTATTCTCTTAAGGGTTTGAAAAACATGAAATGTCGTATTGACTGTGGTTAAGATGAGGTTCTACTTAAAATTAATTATTGAACCACTTGTGATGTATCCCTACCATTATTAGAACCTGATTAAGTCAGATATGAGTTTCTTGATAATATGCGGCAGAATGATGAGCTTTTAGAAACTCAGATTAAACACTAGGAGAGCGTCTGAACTAAGATCTGTATAGTGAATAATTTTAATATAAACAACATACGTACCCTTATTGAAGGATAAGATTCACTATAACATGTGTTTCATATCGCATGTGCTTATTGTGACTGATATTAAAAATGAGTGAATTTATCTCTGATTCCTTATTGTTTAAGTTTAATTGAAGTTCTATAAAACTTCTACCTACGTCTTCAGTGACCATTCACTTTGTTTAAAAGTAACAAAGTGATGTTAGTATCATTAATGTGTCTTCTATGATATGATAATGTGGCCTATGAGACATAACTATAATGCCGGTCATTTTTGTTGATTGACGGACGAAAGTGAGACAGGAAGATTTAATGAATTTTATTTTCTTCATATAGTTACAAGTTGTGACTAATTGTAATTTGGAATTCAATTGTGATGATATAAAATATTAGATGATCGAATATATTATGTTAAGGGATTAAATATACTTAGGCAAATAAAATTTTGTTAAATCTAGGACATGATAATGAATAAAATTTTCAATCTTTTGTATAATAGTACAATTGAGATTTGAAAGATAAGCCACGTTATATATATTATTGTTTATAGGTCACACAGTGTATTTGTCTGTATGAATGCCTCAACACCTTATCACAAAGGACTTACTAGTGTTTCCTCTGTGAGCTCTATTTTTGGATCATTTTGTGTGAGTGGAAGATATTGGGTTGTTGGGTTATGAGTTAGGTCTACCCAAGATGATCCAAACCCATGACTTCATCCAAGATCAAAAACCATATTTTAATAGGGTTGTTGTCAGTTAGGAAAAAAAAAAAAAAACTACCTTTGGCGGCTTCTTGATGGTTTCAATATAAGGCCAAAGTATGACCATTGCATTTGGTTAAGGGGTGTGCAAGCACTGTATGAAAAAAGAAGCAATAAGTGCTCTGTGTTGTGTAAAAAAAACACACATACAGAAGATGACATAATAGTTCAACCATGCATAGATGATGCTACTGTTCTGCTTGTGCCAATCCAACATAAATTAGAGAAAACTAGTGCTTTAGCAAGATAAATCACATTGTGATTTGAGGTTTCTTTTCATCTTTATGATTGACATCTGACTAATTAAACAATCCAGTATCAAGGGCAATTTCTACTAGATGACACGAGTACATTTTTCGATTTAGTTTTTACCCTTTTTAATGAATTTCATACTATTATAATTGTTTTTAGATACTAAACACACTCTTAGTTGTAATAAAATTGGACAATGATGATTCACTATATTTGTTTTAGAAGAAATTTAATTATTAAAATATAAATAATTAAATGGTTAAACTACCACAATGTATATATTTCCATAGATAAATTTTCATTCAATATAATGATGTGATAATTTCAAAAAATACTCATATTGAAAAGTGAAAATTTTTTTTTTTTTTAAAGAATGTTAGAAAATTAATTTTGACTCACCAAAACAATTAATTACAAACTATGTCCCTCAGTTACTTAAATGCTTTTACCATGAGACGTGGTTCCCGTATCATGAAAACGATTTTCACTTTTCATGAGATGACCACGTCTCATGGTAAAAACATTTAAGTAATTGAGAGACATAACTTGTATTTATTTATTTTGGTGGATTAATCAAATCACTTTTGATTTTAAAAAAAATTCAAATTCACTTTTAAAATGAGTTAAACGCTTTTTTTTTTTTTACAAAGTTGCCCCCTTTTGAAATGATTAAAGGGAAAATTACACCAAGTACCTGGACCTAATGGTTAATTGCAATGATGGTGCGAATTTTGGTTAAACTACACATAAATACCTTATTGTTAGTTGACTTAGTCAAACTTAACATTTGACCACTCATTTAGAGTGAAATGACACAAATACCCCTATCATATATAATTAATATAAAAATCAAGTAATTAATACATTAAAATAATGAAAAATCAAATAAATGAAAATTATTTAACAAATAAAAAAATTAAAATAGCAACTTCCAACACAATCTGAAAATCATATCCATCCAAATTCATGAAAATTATTCAACAAATAAAAAATTTGAGAATTAAAAAAGTAATCTTCCAATTTCAATACATTTTGAAAATCAAATCCACCCAAAACTTTTCTCTATTACTTCAGATAGAAAACTTAGATTTTCAATTCTTAATTCAAACCCACTCATTCTTCTTGTTGGTTACTTTTTAGTTCTCATTTTAAATAATAATACCTTGCAAGTATACGAATTGTATAGATGTCATACAATGGTTGAGGAATCATTTCCATAGGATGTGAGAATCGATTATCAAACTAGTCCTAGATGAAACTAAACAAATAAAAACAAGTAAAATGTGCTAGGATTCTAGATTTCACTTAAATATAAACATTAATTATCAAAGCATTGTAGATTTATTGGTTGTATTTGTCGCTAGTTTATCACTAATTCTCTCAATACATCTCTTCCAATAATACATTGAACATACTCTCGTCCATCGACACCTATCTTCCAATGGCTATCAAATGAACGAGAGCTCATTAGGTGCAAGATAATTTACTACCTTAGTTGGATTAGTAATTTTATAAGATACTTGGCTATCACTCGAGCACTCATGGTGATTCGGCTATCACATGAATGGCCTGTTTCCCTTTCCTAATCTAGTGTAGGCATTTTATTGAGCATGTTGTATGTTATTCCTATCAGTCTTAACACACAAGCTTTAGTCATGCATATGGTGGCCAATTACATGCAAGCATTAAGTTCTAAAAATCCCAACTCAACATACATACCATCCTCAAGCAACAATAATAAACTCTATTAATATTAATAATTAAAATCCATCATCATCCCATCGCAACATAAAATATGGCTACATATAATGGAAAAATTATAAATATAAAAGAGAAGTTGAGAAAACTACCCATAAATCTCCTTCTTCCAAGTTCGAATCCATGAAGCTCCTATCTTCCGAGTTTGAACCATTGTGTCCTCTTCTCCGCTCATGCAAAGCATTCTCTTTAAAGTATGGGTGAATGATGTTGGTGGGTGAAGAATTAAAGGTGAAATGAAGGATTTGGGGTTGAGAATGAGAGAAAGGGCATGAGAGCCTCATTCTCAAACACTCAAAACTACTGAAAATGTGAGCTTTGGTCCCCTTATAAAGGTGTGGAAGTTAGGACATGGATTAAAGGGTGAAAAGTCAAAAATGCCATTAGAAATGCTCTCTTTCATGTTATTGGAGTGGGCTGACAGCATGTGGCACTTCTTGGTATGCTACTTGGAGTGTAAGTGTGCTAGTGTGCATGGCTTGGATGACAAGGGCGCATTGGTTGGTGAGGTAGCATGTTGGGGCGTACCAGCTCTAACCCTTGCTCACTAAAATGGTCATATATTTCTTTACGGACCTCCGATTCACAAAATGTCAGTTGTTATGGATAGTAGACATTTATAGCTTTAATTTGATAGGTTGTAGCCACATAGCTCATGTAACGTCTCGAATTTTTCTCTGTTTACGAGAAATGAGAATATATCAGGATGAATAGTATTTTCGGATGAATAGTATTTTTGTGTGAATAGTGAATTTTTCGTAAAGCGGACTCTAAAGTCAGAAAGCTTTGGAATAAGTAATGGACTCTAAGGAAATTGAAATGGATAAAAAATGAGTTCGTTTGAGGTAAAATAGAGCGGTTTTAGAATCCGATCAGAAATTCGGAAAGATTTTCAAAAAATTTAAAAATTTAGAGAAGTGTCAAAATGAGTATTAAAATGCTCAAGAAATATTTTAGAACCTTAAACGACACTTCTGAAGAATATTCGGATTGAAATGGAACAATCCAAAAATCGTTGGAGGCGATCTAGTGAATTTACGGAAAGTCAAAAAGGGACATAGAATAACTTTTAAGAGTCACTGAGGTTACTAGGGGTATGTACGCAGTCCGAATATAGGTCCCGGTGAATTTTGAAAGGATTTCGAAAAAGTCCTAAAAAAATTCAATCAAAAGAGATAAGAAAGGAGACATGTGGAGCAAACAACCATGAAAATGTGACATGTGGCATAAGAAAATTATAAATTGAGTGTGAATTTAAAAGGTCGTGTGATATATTTTAGGATTTAAATTGTGACCGATAGATGATTGAGTTGGAAGAAAAAAATCAAAAATCAAGAATGAGATGTTAAAAAGGGCATGATTATATTTAATTGTAAAAGATATGTACGATGGTACTTCTGTAACTCCCCAATCTAATTGGACCCAAGAGATTAATTTAGATTCAATTTGTTGTTATTAATTTGGTCTGATTTTAGTTTAAGAAGTACAGAAGTTTGTGGATAAATATCCTATTGGAGGATATTTTTAAAAGAAATTAAGAAAGTGGGATTAAAAGGAAAAATGTTATAGGGGTTAAAATGAAAATTTACATGTGTTGAAAAAAAAATCAATAAAAAAAAAATCAACGGGTGTGTTGATTGTTTTGAAATAAAATAATAATAATATTACATGATGTGGGACCCATTAAAATAAATATATATATATTAGTTATTGATGGTGGGTCCCATTGAAATAAAAGAAAAAAGAAATATATATATATATATATATGTGGTTGCCAATTGAAAGAAGAACAAAAAAATAAAAAAATAAAAAGAGAAAAGGTCTAACAGCAGAACCAGAGAAAAAAATAATAAATAATAATAAAATAATGAAAATAATAATAATAATAAATAATGAAATAAAATGAGATAAAAGGAGAAGTGAATGCATAAGGCGGTGGCAGTGGACATATATATATATATATATATATGTGTGTGTGTGTGTGTTTTCGACAGAAATGAGAGAGGCAGAGAAGCTGCCGAACAGCAGGAGAAGAAAAAAAAATAGCAGGAGCCGAGAAGGAGGGAAAAAGAAAAGAGAAGAGAAAAATATTTTGAGTATCCGATTATCCAGATAAGTAAATTTACTTTAATAGGATTTTGATTTCAGAAAATTAATTTATTTTTTTATGAATTATAAATTGTAAGCCCTCACCCAAATTTATTATTTTATGGTATTAGAAATCTTCGAATTGAGTTACGGTCGAATCGTATAACTCCAGTAGTGTTATCTGAAGTTTATTATATTTTCGTATCGCAAGTCAGATGTCGTTTGGTTGACCCCGGTACGATTACAAAGTGATTAGGAATGAATTATATATTTTTGGGCATTAGTAAGATTATTGAAAGTTTGAGGTGATTAAATAAAATTTTCTTGAGGGACTAATTTATAATTGAGTATAAATATATATACAAGTAAATTTTTGTCTCATTTGGAGACATTTGATCGAGAAACACAGAAAAGAAAGAAAGAACTTTTTCCAAGATTTGATAATTTCAAATAATTGGACCTTTTATTATTGAAGAATTAATGTAATATAGCTGTTAGAAAGCACCACATATGAAGTATGAAGATGGAATAAATTCCACACTAAGAGCATAAAAATCAAGAAAAGGGTGTATATATATAAATGGATGCCACAACTTAATAAATTAGTCTTTTATGTTGTAAAGCTAGCTAGTTAATAATACACACGCCACTCCTAAAACCATGTTACCTATTTGACCTTTATGAATATATTGACCATATGTGTACATAATTTTTTTAAAATGAATAATTATTATTATATATTTGAATTTAATTTCATATATGGATACATAAATAACATATAGATATTACAAAATGAATGTCTAAATCACCATCCACGCCTATTTATTAAAGCTTTTGTGTGTGGGTTGTATAAAAAGTAAAGGTTTTGTCCGTCTGGCCAAATCAATAAAAATTCATCTATCACAGGAAGTTGGGAACGAAACACTAATGGAATTCCCCCATCAAGATTTTTCATATTACATCAATAAAAATTTGTTCTGAACTAGATTATTTGTCTATTTGTTCAATTAACTTCTCTATCACACAGGGAAGGTTTTCACTTTTGGGCTCAATGAGGTGTGTGGGCCGTCTTATTTACTAGTTGAGGTCCATATCAACTCTTGAGCAAGGTTGGTCACATTCCTGCCAATTGCCGGTCTGCCTGGGACAAAATTCATGCTAATTATTACAATATAGGATTCGGGTAGCGCACTATTGGCCATGCCCTGGATTTCATCACCATCAATTGGATGGATTCTCCGATTCTACCTATTTTGTCCACCTATAAATTTTGTGCCCACCCCTGTAAAAAATTCACCATTCTTGTCCTAACTATACATTTTCTCTAAACAAAAGTTGAGATATGAAGAGGGTATCTCATAACTATGCTTTAGTTTTCATTGTGGTGGCCGTGATATTTGTTTCGTGGGAGGTGCCGGCAGCCGAGGTGATGACATGCAGTCCAATAGCGCTGAGCTCATCCTTACCAGCATTGACAACACCAGTACCACCAACAATGCAGTGCTGTGACATGCTGAGGGCACAGGAACCATGCTTTCGTGGTTATCTTCATAATCCACTCTTTAGGAGGTACTTGGACTCACCGAATGCTAGAAACGTTGCCAATACTTGAGGGGTGCCCTACCCTCAGTGTTAATTGGCTTTGTTTTATTTAAGTTTCATTGTTGAATAATGCGCGCTGTATGTCAGAAAAGAAACTATAATAGAGATCAGAAGATGAATAGTATGTGTGTTGAAATGATCAGTCTAGAGTTCTGGACTTCTAGTATGATATATATATATATATATATGATCGGTCTAGAAGAATAATATGTGGTATTCTTGATGAACTGCACTATGGCACCGGAGTGACCTTTCATACAATATTATCCTTGATGGTTGACATGCATGAATGAGAAAAAATTATCGAAAATTAATTCATGGTTCAATAATCTTTAATAATTATAATATAATTTTAAGTTATGAAAAATTATTTGAATGTAATTAATGATCAAGCTATACTTACTACCACAAACATAAAAGAGTCTAAAAATAATTATTTAAAGGAGTTGGATTTATAGGCTAAAATTAATTTACTAGATGATTAAGAGAACTTACACAATTATAATAGTTTAAATAATTTATTAACTAAGGATGGCTCTACTGCTACTAAGAAACAGTTCTCCCCACATCCAATTATTTCATACACCCACTTCACAAATTAATCATTTGCTCCGTATAAAATATCAAAACTTGTTATAAACAGTATATCACCATATGAAAAAGGGTTAGCCAGAGCCGAATATCCATACTAGGCCACCCGGTATGGATACCAATTTTTATTTTTTAAAAAAGAATACATTTCAGTATCCATTCTTGGCCCATAATGAGCCTTGTATCTGTATGAATAAGTTTTCTATAGTGGGCACATAAAAGCCCGCTATAGAAAATCAATATAAAAGAACGGTCAAACATTTTTTGGGATATTTATAATTTACAGCCAAACATTTGATCATAGTCTGAAACTACACCCCTAATTTCGTAATTAGCAATTTGCCTTCCCAAAGTTTAATTAAATAAAGAAGTAACCCTCCGCTGTTACGAATTCTGTCTATTGTCGTTTGAGGTGGAAGGGTAAAATGGTAAATTGATGTGATAAGTAAATATAAATTAATAAAAATAATAAAAAACCAAAAAAAAATTAAAATTAAAATTTTACTCATGTAAGAAAAACAATTAAAAAAAATGATTGAGGATGATGGAGATCAAATCAAAAGTTAATTTGATATAAAAAAAAAAAAAAAAAAAAAAAACTTGCTCTGTCTCTTCATTTGCTCTCTCTACACCAACTTTCTCTCTCTCTCTCTCTCTCTCTCTCTCTCTCTTTATCTTTGGCTTTATTGGCCGCTTCATTAGTGGAATATGGTGATAAAAGCTTCATCGACGATGATCTATTTGGATTTTAGTTGTGGTGATGGGTTGGTGGTTTTTGGGTTGATGTTGGTAGTTGTTTGGATGTGTTTGATGGATGGGTGTGGTGGATGTGTTTGATGGACGACTGTGGTGGGTATTTAATGTTGGTTGTCATCCATGGGTTCATCTTCTTCTTCTCTCTCTCTTTTTCTCTTTTTCTTCTTCTTCGACTTCTTCTTCTTCTTTTTCTTCTTCATCTTCTAGAATCTAAATTTCTAGTTTGATGTTCAAATCGAACCCAAAAATCTGGATTGAATTAACTTAGAAATCTGGGTTCGAATTGAACCTAATTTTGGGGTTTGAGAAGAAGGAGAAAAAGGAGAAGAAGAAGTTTGTGTTTCGGGTGGCTTTGATGTTTTTTTGATGAGATTGGATTTATTTTTTTGATGAGATTGGAAAAGAAGGAGAAGAGAGAGAAGGAGATGTGTTTGAGTTTTTGGGTTCATAACTCAGACTTGGAGATGTTGTATGTCAACTTAAAGATCTGGGCTAATAACACAGACCTTTAATTGACTTTTTTTTAAAATTTTCTTTTTTATGCAACAATTTGTTTCTCTTTTTTTTTTTTTTAGATTTATTTTTTTTTTAATTTTTTAATCACCAAAGATAGATAATGAAGATCTATTGTCTTTATTTTTAATAAAATTTTAAAAACTATCTTTTTAAACAAATATAAATATTGAAGTTTATTTTTAAATTAATTCCCATTGTTCATTTTAAAGATAGATGGTGGAGATTTTCTTTTATAATTTTGATTTTATAATTCTATTTTAATTAAATTTATTTTGATTTTCAATTTTATTTTAATTAAGTTTAAATCAGGGGTAAAATAGTCATTTATTGCTCTGATAAACTTTTTAACGAAAAAACTAACGGCGGGGGCAAAATGGCTAATTACAAAACTAAGGGGAGCAGTTTCAAATTAGGATTAAATGTTGGGGAGCAAATTATAAATATCCCAACATTTTTATATCCATCATTTTTATTGGTTTTCCATCCATCATTTTTCCATTGTTCTTTCTCTCACTACATCTTTTTCTCTCACATCCTCTTTCTGCCAAATGCTAGTCACCGCTTGTTTGGTTGACCATTCGCTGTGCCATTGTCCTCGTTGTCGTCGATGAGTTCTTCTTCTCTCTTTCTTCTTCTTCTTCTTCTTTGTCGTCCTTTTGCATCATCCCGCGTCATCGGTGTCTTCTCCTCCTTTTTTTTTTTTTTTTTTTAATTACTTTCCTTCTCATTTTTTCTTTTCTTTTCTTATCCTTCAGCCATCGCGCTATGTTCTTTCGTCGTCCAATGCCATCATTTTTGTCGATTTACTCCTTTTCTATCATTTTCTTTGTCAAAAAGGTATGGTTTATGCTAGTTTATATCGTGAAGTTTCCTATTTTGTCACAAAATATTGTAATCTATGAAGTTTCTTGTACCACCATTTTTTTAAATAAATTTCTTTAAAGTATAGGGATCTAGAAGAGGACAAAGACTTGAATTCATAAGATATAAATGTGAAGGACATATTATTAATCTAATTCAACAATGTTAATCATTTCACTACTTAAAACAAGTATTACCTAACAAAATATAGTTAAACAATATATATATCATTGGATATTAAGTTGGCCTGTCCAAAATAATCCAAATGGGCCTGTTATTTGATCCAAGCCCAGAAGCAAAACAAAATTAAATATAAATAAATAAATTTGAAAAAATAAATAAACAAAATATAGATGGATTGGGCATTTGAAAATTGCAAAATAATGTGTACGTGTGAAACTTGAATATGTTTTTAGGGTATAATGCAATTTAAAGTTTTTCTTTTCTGTTTGATTTCCATACCATTATATAGGGCTTGAAAATAGATTTCCAAAGATATATTATAAGTCAAATTAATTGCTAAGTATCATTAATTGGAAGTGCTTGCGCAAAAATTTTATAGTGTTTGATTGAAGATAAATAAGAATAACATTTTGAAAATGAAAAGGGATTAATCTAAACTGTGTTTAGAAAAACACTTAATAGATGGTGGCAAACACTTTTAAATTAGTAAACTACTTTGAAACACTTTCTAAGATAGCATCTCTAAGTGCTTACTTAACAAGGTTTTAAATGATTTTAAAATCAATTTAAAAGGAACTTAATAAATGTGTAAGTTTATTAGGTGTTGATATCTTACATACGATGTTATTCAAATCTTATCTTTCACTAAACTTCAAATGTTTGAAATTTGTTTTTTGTGTCGTTTTTTTTTTTTTTTTTACCTAAATGGGCTAAAACTTACAAAGTAATGTATACCATATTCATGCCACAATTAATTTTGAAGTAACAACATCAACAACAATTGTTTATGTCAAAAAAAAAAAAATCAACAACAATTCTTACAGACTAAGTAGAATTGTAAGGAAGTTTAGTTATTTAGTAATGGGCTTGAAAAGGCCCAAAGGGGTTGGAATTTGCTTGAGCATTGGATGTCGTCATTACCATACCATGCTCGTCATTTGGGCTTAAAATGAAGCTTCTTATATGACACTCATCAGTACCACCACCACGACTGACAACGTGTTGTCAGAGAAGACCGTAGAAATGGACGTCGTCACTCCACCAAGCTCGAGTACTAACAATACGGGCTTGTTTAATCAAGACTTGTTTGACAGAACCCGACAACATTGACAATCAAACTCATGTAATGTCCCTAACCATATGGCTCCAACCCAATCAGCAAAGGCTAAGGTGAAAAGTCAAGGCCTAGTCAAATGATGTGGCCCAAACGTGTCTACACCTCCCATCAACAAAGAAAAGTTCAGTTATTAGGTTAGGTTGTAATTTGTTAAGCTTGAGTGGGGGAAGAATGACGACATACTAGGTCCAAAGAAGCCTAAGCCCATCAAATATTGGGCTCAAGGCCCAAAGTAGACGAGTTACAGGCTTGAGCCCAGAATCTGATGGTGGTGCCTTTTGGTGGTGGTGCTCGGAGAGATGATTTTGGATGATTTTATGTGATAATTACAATTTTTTTCCTTCTAAAACGTGTGATGGAATTTGCACGTGTTAACACATTGTTGTTTATTGTATTTTGAGATTGTAATATAATATTTTGTTTGT
This sequence comes from Litchi chinensis, assembly GCA_019925255.1. NCBI lineage: Eukaryota > Viridiplantae > Streptophyta > Magnoliopsida > Sapindales > Sapindaceae > Litchi > Litchi chinensis. Next base: position 3,543,975 of record CM034467.1, read on the forward strand.
GTGATTTAATTTCTTTATTAAAATTCATATAAACAATGAGATAGTTGAAAAACAAAACAATTGATTTTGTCGTTTGTGCTTTATTTCTAGATACATTTGTGTGTCAAATTTTGTTCACAAGATTTTTATCAATAACAAATGTAAAAAGTATGACTTAAGAGGCATATCGCTCTTTAGTAGAGGTGGTTAGGACACCTCCGTATTCATTAAGGTTTGTGGTTCAATTTCCACAAAGCGCTTTAAAGACTTATATGGATAGTTTTTTTCTCTTATTATAAAAATAGTTATCTTTTATTTATGAAACTAGATATGCAACTAGTGTCTGTTTTGTCTCTCATTTATGAGAGTAGATATACAACTAAGCACAATTAGTGTTTGTTTTCAAGAGATCCCAATGGTTATGCAACTAGTGTTTGTTTTGTCTCATATTAATGAGAGTAGATATATATGTAGACTGCGCAACTAAGCACAACTAGTATTTGTTTTTTAGAGGTCTCAATAGTCCTTTAACCCGTTTGGTGTTAGTTTTCAAATACACACGCACATATATTAATCAAAATTTTATAACATATCCTTTTTGTTTGTTTTGGAGAGGTCCCAATAATCTTTTAACCCACTTAATGTCAATTTTCAAATATATATATATATATATATTAATTGACATTTTATAATATATCATTTACTAGAAGTACATCCACTTAAAGTGGTGTGTATATCTCCATCTACTTAAAGTAGTTGTAGGAATTTGGCACTACATAAGGAATCATCATCTCTTTAGAATCCCCCATCACGTTTCGTGATATATTAATTTCCTCTAATCACATTTCTCGTGTCATTTTTTTACTAAACCTTTTTCATATGTCATTTTATTTTTCCTCTTTTGGCTGCCTTTTTTTGTTTTTTACTTCAGTACATGATGCCTCCTATTAATAGGAGTGGGGTACAGGGTGGCGAGTCACCATTTACTGTACAATTTCTCCTAATATTGTTTTGTTTCATCACAATTCAAGGTAAATTGAATATCTCTCATCAAATATGTCATGGCCATTTCTTTAACTTTCCAATTCACTTTCCTTGCTCCACTTGTCCTCTATCAATATGTCATCCTTTAATTCATTCTTTTATTTAGGAATAGTTTATTTTTAGGGAATTTAGCAAAAATGCCCTAATTATACATCAATATTACGTAATTGCCCTTTAAGGCAATAAAATTGCAAAACTACCCCTAATTTACTAAAATACCCTTAACTTATACTAATCCTTTTTATTATCCTAATTACAACCAACTCATTAATGCCCCTAATAAATTACAACCAATTCATTAATACAAAACATTAATTATTTACCTACCTAATTAAACAACAATCAAATAAATAAAACACACAATCAAATAAATACTATCAATCCTTTAATTCATCCTCCATCACAATTTCTCTCCAACAATAATCACTCTTTTTTTTCTAACTTTATATTTGAGTGGAAGATAATGTGAAGAAAAGTTTGGGCATTGATAAAGGTTAGTAAGTATTTAATTAATTTTATGATTTATTTGATATGTTTGAAAAAAAAAAAAAGCAGTGTTCGGGTAAACAGGTGACCCGAAATCGGGTCGCCTGTTGACCCGAAGAGATAATTCTGATCCATCGAGTCAGAATTATCTCTTCGGGTCAGAAGGCGACCTGATATCAAGGCAACCCGATATTTGACTCGATGAGATAGAAAAGTTATGTTCGGGTTAGAAAGCGACCCAAACTCGAGTCAACCAGAGTTCGGGTAGCCTTCTGACCCGAACATAACAACATTCAATTTTTATTTATTTATTTATTTATTTGTTTTTAGGATTGTTATTAAATTTTAATAGTAATGAATCTTTGTTATTAAAATTTAAGGATTAAAGATGTCTACTGTACGATTGGTTTTTAATTGGGATGGTCAATGGAAGAGCGATCATGGGGTTTATTGGTATGAAGGTCAAAGAGCAAGGGCTTTTAGATTTTCACGGAATGCAACTTTTGAGCAACTATTGGATAAAGCATATCGTGTCACAGGTATTGATCAAAACCATTACTGAATTATATTAACTACTGTTGCTCAAACCATTTGTCCAAGTATGCCTATTGAGATCATTGATGATGATGATGTTGAATTATTGCTTGGCCGTGAGAATGTTGACCCTCTAGTGTATATAACTGTAAAGGAGGTTGAGCAAGATGTGAATGACTTTGATCCCAATTTGGAAACAACGAATGTGAATGATATTAAAACGTCCAATACTAGTCCAACATGTCAACCAAACTCAGGTATCCATTTGGATGATATTAGGGAAGGATTTATGCCATGTGACAATGATAATACTTATTCCTCTCTTCATTATGGATTTGAGGGTCACTCGAGAATGGAGCATGTACCTGAGGTTTCAATTGATCACCATACAGCGGATTATGGTAAACAAGAACAACATACCTATCCCAGTAGTTATGGTGAAACAACATCGGGTGAAGTTTCGAATAGATATGACCAACAATTTGAGCATGTTCAAAGGCTTGTTCCACCACCGTGTGCATTATACCAAGTTAATTCTAATGAAGTTGCTCCTAGGCGTAATCCTATGCATATTCAAGTCAGTGAATTGTTTGACAACAAAGAACAATTACAATTAGAGCTAGATAGATATGCCTTGGCAAACCGGTTCCAAACAAGAGTCATGAAATCGACACATCAAGATATCAAGTTCGGTGCATCGTTGCAGATTGCAGTTGGCGCTTACGTGCAGTTAGAGATGGAAATTCAGATTATTTTCATATTAGAAGATTTGATAATGAACACACATGCTCCATGGAACAACGATTTCCACAACAAAGGCAAGCAAGTGCTCATGTGATAGGGGAACACATCAAAGAAAAATTTACAGACCACCATGTCTACAGGCCTAAGGAAATTATAAGAGACATACAAAATGAGTTTGATATCTCATGTAATTATCACAAAGAATATCGAGCCAGACATATTGCATTGGATGAAGCTCGAGGAACTCCTACTGAATCATACATGATTTTGCCTTCATACTTACACATGCTAAAGCAAGCCAATCCTGGAAGTATTACTGATCTTCAGACTAATTGTGATGACAGGTTCATGTACATGTTCTTTTGCTTGAAAGCTTGCATAAATGGGTTTTTATCTTCCATTAGACCAGTTATTGCTATTGATGACACATTTTTAAAAGGTCCTCACAATGGAGTTTTATTTGTGGTTGTGTGTATGGATAGTAATGATCAAATTTCCCTCTAGCCTTTGGTGTAAGTGATTCTGAAACTAATGACGCATGGGAGTGGTTTCTTACAAGGTTACGCCATGCTATTGGAGAAGTTAAGGATTTAGTTATAGTTTCTGACAGAAAATCTAGCATCATCAATGGTGTGGAAAAAGTGTTCCCAAATTCCTTCCATGCAGCCTGTGCAGTGCATTTAGAACGAAATATGGTTGCAAAATGTGAAAAAAGTAAGATATTAAAAGATGTTTATTGGAAGGCAGTTAAGGTGTATCGGGTGAATCAATTTACCCGTGCGATGGAATAATTAGCAAACTTGAATCCTGAAGCCGCTACATTCATCACTGGTGTAGGCATTGATCGTTGGTCAGGTGCTCATTGTCCAGGAAAAAGGTACAAGATAATGTCAACAAATATTACAGAATCGATGAATAATGCAATAAGTGATTGTCGAGAGTTACCAATCACTAAAGTTGTTGAATACATTAGAGGGGTTCTCCAGCGTTGGTTTCATGATCGTCGCGCGGCAGCACTTAAAGTGACAACTCAGCTAACAACTGCAGTAGATGTAGCAATTGCTCTCAATGATGAATTGGCTCGGACTTACACAGTTCAGCCAATTAATTTTTACACATTTTTGGTTCGAGATGGAGATTTGGATGGACATGTTGATTTAACCACAAAGACTTGCAGTTGTCAAGAATTCAATCAACTCCAATATCCATGTGCGCATGCTTTAGCTTGCATCAGGCTTAGAGGATTTTCATATTCAGACTACTGTTCGTCTTACTACTCTTCTAGGTCTCTTGTTGCAGCATATAGTGGGGAAATAAATCCACCCGGACAATCATCCGACTGGTTGGTTCCATAAGAGGTTGCGACTAAAGTTGTTCTCCCTCCTGTTGGTCGACATCATCCAGGAAGACCCAAAAAGAATCGTATTCTATCAATTGGGGAAGAAGATCATAGAAGGAGTTGCACTAATTGCAAATGTCAGGGTCATAATAGTCACACTTGCACCTATCCGAAGTCTTGAAAAGTACCAAGCTATATCGAGAGTATATGACAGTCAAGTGGAAATAACGATATTATAGAATGATTCAGCTTGGATTGTTTTATGTCAACTGATATTATTTATATATTTGTAAGCAATTTTTGCATTTCTGTCTACCTATAGTTAAATGTTGACATGTATTTGAATGAGGAAGACCTACATTGCCTTTTCTAATATTGAATGTTTCTACTTAGGAATCTGTAGTTTGTAAACATTCCACATTATATATTATTACATTTTAAGCACTTGGACCTGCAAGCTTAAAAAAAAAATTGACATGGTTTTGCTTATACATTCAATATTTTCAATCAACACAACACACCTGCTTAAAACTTCATACAATATCACTTTTCCATATATCAAAATAAAATTTTCAACTAAGCAAAACTGCACCACATTGGTATTGTAACCACACAGGTCACTATCAGTTTACTATATGTTTGATACATCATTATTTTTTTGTTTATCAACATCAATAGTATCTTTTTTACATACAAGTTTTATAGGTACAAATTTACAATTTTGAAAAATTTTTGTGGCGATTTGTTCTCTGAGCCGTGAGCTGTCTTTTGCTTCAAATTCAAATGGTTGTCCAGCCCATAAACATTCCAAGTATTTCAGTGTGAAAATCCCACAGTCAGACCTATATAATGAGACATGATAAAGATAAAAGGTCATATTTGATATTCATTCAGTCATTTGTGCTGTTAAAAGTACAAAACTGGTGCTGTTTGACAGCACCAAACAGCACAAACTGGTGCTGTTAACAGCACAAAACTGGTGCTATTAACATCACAAAACAGCACCAGTTTGATGCATTGTTTGGTGTGTGTTAACAGCACAAAACTGGTGTTGTGTGACAGCACCAAACAGCACCAGTTTGGTGCTGTTAATAGCACAAAACTGGTGCTGTTTGACAGCACAAAAGAGCACCAGTTTGATGCTGTTTTGTGCTGTTAACAACACAAAACTGGTGCTGTTTGGTGCTGTCAA
>CM034467.1:3549792-3559792 GCA_019925255.1 Litchi chinensis
TCTTATAATTTCTTTTCTTTTACTTATGAAGAAACATGGTTTCCGTTAATCACATGATTGGTGCTCAAGATAATGATGAAGCTCTTTGTCTAGCAGACAGTGGAACAACACACACCATACTTATAGATAAGAAATATTTTCTTAATCTTGTATTGGTTGAAGCTAATGTTAGCACAATATCTGGTGTTGCAAACCTTATTGAAGGTTATGGAAGAGCTCATATCTTATTACCTGGTGGCACAAAATTTATAATAAATGATGTCATGTTTTCTAGTAGATCAAAAAGAAATCTACTAAGTTTTAGAGACATACGTCGTAATGGTTATCATATTGAGACGACGAATGAAAAAGACGTTGAATATCTTTATATTACGTCTATTGTCTCAGAGAAAAAACATATATTAGAAAAATTACCAGCATACTGTTCTGGATTATATTATACTTTTATAAATCCAGTTGAGTCGTATATGGTTATGAACCAAGAATTGTTGAATTCAAAGACTTTTACTGTTTGGCATGATCGGTTAGGTCATCCGGGTTCAATAATGATGCGAAGAATTATAGAAAATTCGTATGGACATCCTTTAAAGAACCAAAAGATTCTTTTGTCCAAAGATTTTTCATATGCTGCTTGTTTTCAAGGGAAACTAATTACAAGGCCATCCATAACAAAAGTTGGCATTGAATCTCCTGCATTTTTAGAACGAATTCAAGGAGACATATGTGGACCTATTAATCCATCATGTGGACCATTTCAATATTTTATGGTACTAATAGATGCATCAACACGTTGGTCACATGTTTGTTTATTATCCACTCGAAATGTCGCATTTGCGAGGCTTCTTGCCCAGATAATCCGATTACGGGCTCAATTTTCGGATTATATAATCAAGAAAATTCGTATTGATAATGCTGGAGAATTTACATCCCAAACTTTTAATGATTATTGCATGTCCATTGGAATTACTGTTGAGCATCCTGTTGCTCACACACATACACAAAATGGATTAGCAGAATCTTTTATTAAAAGACTTAAATTAATTGCTAGGTCCTTACTTATGAAAACAAAGCTGCCTAGTTCTGTTTGGGGACATGCCATATTACATGCTGCAGCACTTATTCGTATAAGGCCAACTGCATATCATAAATACTCCCCATTACAACTTGTTTCTGGTAAAGAACCCAATACTTCCCATTTAAGAGTTTTTGGTTGTGCAGTATATGTTCCTATTGCTCCACCACAGCGCACTAAAATGGGTCCACAAAGAAGATTGGGAATTTATGTTGGATTTGAATCCCCGTCAATTATTAAATATCTTGAACCTTTGACGGGTGATATTTTCACAGCACGATTTGCTGACTGTCAATTTGATGAGACAGTTTTTCCAACATTAGGGGGAGAGAAACAACAGCTGGAAAGACAATAAATTTCATGGAATGCATCGTCATTATCTAATTTTGATCCTCGTACAAATCAATGTGAATTGGAAGTTCAAAAAATAATTCACTTGCAAGAAATTGCAAATCAATTACCAGATGCATTTACTGACAGTAAAAAGGTGACAAAGTCACATATACCAGCTGTTAATGCTCCTGCTCATATTGATGTCCCTGAAGGACAAGTTGCTAATATACCAGCAAATGAGTCTACTATACGCCAAAAGCGTGGTAGACCACTCGGTTCCAAAGATAAAAATCCTAGAAAGAAAAAGGAGCAAAATAAGCAAGTTGGCACTTCTGAAGTTATTAATACTCCTAAAGAGCCCATAAAAGAAATAATTGATGTAACTGAACAGCTAACCCCAGAAGAGGGTCAGGTTCCTGAAAATAACTATGATGAAGAGATCTCAATAAATTATGTTATTTCAGGAAAGAGATGGAACCGAAAGGAAATTGTTATTGATAATATATTTGCATATGCAATTGCTCTTGATATTGTAAATGAGGATCTTGAACCGAAATCCGTTGATGAGTGTCGACGTAGAACTGATTGGCCAAAATGGAAAGATGCTATCCAGGCAGAATTAGATTCACTTGAAAAATGTCAAGTCTTTGGGTCTATTGTCCAAACACCTAAAGGTGTGAAACCTGTAGGCTACAGATGGGTATTTGTGCGAAAACGTAATGAAAGAAATGAAGTTGTAAGGTATAAAGCACGAGACCTGGTATTGATTATGAGGAGACTTATTCTCCAGTGGTAGATGCAATCACATTTAGATTTCTAATTAGCCTGGCAATTACAGAAGGACTTCATATGCATTTAATGGATGTTGTGACAGCTTATCTGTATGGATCACTTGATAGTGACATTTATATGAAAGTTCCTGAAGGACTGAAAATGCCCGATGCATGCAATTCGAAACCCCGGAAATGTATTCGATTAAATTGCAAAGATCTTTGTATGGATTAAAGCAATCTGGACGCATGTGGTATAATCGTTTCAGTGAATATATTTTGAAGGAAGGGTATACTAATAATCCAATTTGCCCATGTGTGTTTATTAAGAAATCAAAGTCTGGATTTGCTATTATTGCAGTTTATGTTGATGATTTGAATATCATCGGAACTCATAAAGAGCTCATAGAGACGATAATATTTTTGAAAAATGAGTTTGAAATGAAGGATTTGGGCCGAACAAAATTTTGTCTCGGTTTGCAGATCGAGCATCTAGCTAAAGGGATTTTTGTTCACCAATCAACTTATATCGAAAAGGTATTAAAGCGTTTTAACATGGATAAATCTCATCCAATAAGCTCTCCCATGGTTGTTCGATCCCTTGATGTGAAAAAAGATCATTTTCGTCCTCAAGAGGATAATGAAGAAATTCTTGGTCCAGAAGTACCATATCTTAGTGCTATCGGTGCACTAATGTATCTTGCTAATTGTACAAGACTTGATATAACATTCTCTGTTAATTTACTAGCAAGATATAGTTCTTCACCAACTCGAAGACATTGGAATGGTGTTAAACAAGTACTTCGTTATCTTTGAGGAACATCATACATGGGTTTGTTTTATTCAAATGACTCAAAGGCAGAATTGGTCGGATATACAAATGCTGGATATTTATCAGATCCACATAAAGCACGATCTCAAACAGGTTATTTGTTTACATATCGTGTACTGCTATATCTTGGCGTTCTACAAAGCAAACTCTAACTGCCACATCTTCAAATCATGCTGAAATATTAGCATTACATGAGGCAAGTCGAGAATGTGTATGGTTGAGATCTCTGATTCAACATATTCATAAAGCATGTGATCTTCCACTTGTTAAAGAAAGTCCAACAATTTTATATGAGGATAATGCAGCTTGTATCGCCCAAATCAAAGGAGGTTACATAAAAGGAGACAGAACCAAGCATATTTCACCGAAGTTCTTTTTCACACATGAACTTCAGAATAAAAGTGAGATAGATGTTCATCAAATTCGATCTCCTGACAACATGGCAGATTTGTTCACAAAAGCACTTCCTACAACAACATTTGAGAAATTGGTGAATAAGATTGGCATGCGTCGGTTCAGAGAATTGTGTTAAAATTCACCAAAAGAAAACATATCAGCATGAGGGGGAGGTTACTGCGTACAAGATTTATGTACTCTTTTTTCCTTTATCAGGATTTTTTCCCATAGGGTTTTTTCCTGAAAAGGTTTTTAATGAGGCATATTTTTTTGTACGGTGGACATCCAAAGGGGGAGTATTGTAAATCAATTGGATGCCACCCTTTAATATCTTATAACCTCCATATTAAAGATCATTATCACACAAATAATGATCATCTTAATGTTTTCTATAACCTCCACATTAAAGATCATTATTTCTCAAATAATGATCATCATAATGGTGTCTTAATGTATTGTGTAACTTGTGCCTTTCTATTTATGACTCCTAGCCTATAAATAGGAGGTACATGAGTTTGTATGGATTATTCTTACATGAGAAATAATACACTTCTCTCCCAAAATTCTTCTTGTGCTTTATCTTTATTCATTGTTCTTATTTTGCAATATCTTAATATTGCTTTTGTTTCATAACAATATGTGATTATTTAAAAGTGTACGAGTATGATTATTGATGATAATATAATTAAAGAGTTTAGTTTAATGGTCGTCCATATAGGTGTTAATAGTTATGGTTTTGAATCTACTATCTTATGTGTGTGGGAATTTGGAGAATAATTGATGGCAAAATCATTGTGGTCATTGATGAGGAAATAAAAAGCAAGACTTTAGAGTGGAATATCTCAAGTTGAGATTATTCTAAAATTTCAAAAATTTTTTAGTTGCTAATATTAATCTGGATACCTCTTCACAAAATGGATCCAATTGCATTTCATTGCACTTCACGCTACAAATTTTTGATGATTCAATCCCTTTTTTTTGCGAAAGAAAGGATTGAAATTTTAGAAAGAGAATAATTTGCAAGGCCCGAATCGTAATGGATCCATAAAATAATTTGGGCCTACATAAAAATAAATAAATGAGCAAAATTTAAGTGTGGGCTCAATTATTATTGGTATTGTTTTAATATAACCAATTGATTTTTAAGGTGGGTTGCAAGCCCAATTATTGTCCAAGATTTTGAAATTAAAGTATGTGTTGTAAGAGGACATATCCACCAATTTTGTTGTGCATTTACTTCAACTGTAGAAGTCGAAATGAGAATCAGAATGATCTGGAATCGAAATAGCTTGGAATCGGAACGATTTATTGGAATAAAAATAAGTTGTTTACTTCAATTGCAGGAATCGGAATCAACAGTATTCATATTGAACTGTTTACTCTGCTTTAGAATCAGAATTGATTGATTATAAATTACAAAAATGCTTTTGATTAATAATATTTTATACTCCATAACAAAAATAAATTTTCTTAATGATATTATTGTAAGTATATTGTATATCTATAGTTTACTTTTTATTTTTGTCAATGTTAAAGAATTTCAAACTATCTATAATATATGAAATCACATTATAATTTTTTTATAATTATTTTTAAACAAAAATTTTAAAATATTATATTATTTATCGAATAAGAATATAGTGATCATTTTTTTTTCTTATATATAAATATAAACCTTCCTTGTAAGAGTTATGCTAGGCTCCATCATTGTAGCTATTATGATTATTGATTGTGTGATTATTTCTAAACTCTCATCTAACCGAAAAATATTATAAAAATAAACAATTTTATTTAATAACAATACATACCATGTAATATGTAGAATTATAAAAAGCAAAAAAAATAAAAGAATAACTTCCAAAAAAGTTTCACAACTTCATTTAATATGGATCATAAAAGTCTTTTTAATTTGGTAAGAGGAATGAGAATGAGATTTTTAAATGGGGTGAGGAGAATGAGATTTCCATTTCAGAACCTCAAATTCATATAGAATCCATAATTTTATTTTTATTATAGAATGATTTTAAAGTAAATAAATATCATTAATTATTTTTACTTTTTATTCTCATTCTCTAATTCCATAATAAACAGACGCTTAGCGCATGCATCTACTTGCCTCTGCTTTTTATTGAAAAGGGCAAAGTCACGTGCTTGGATGATCAATTAGAAAACAAAAGTGATAGAGAAAATAAAAGAGTGTGCCGGATAGATAGGAAGAGACAAACAAAAGCAATCAAAAAAGAGAGAAATGAGAAAGCAAAACATGGTCAATTTGGGATAAAGACAAACAACTTACGTGGCCAAGTAAGAAAAGTGAGCAATGGCAAATTATTAATATCAAAATATACAGGAGATGACAGATCTTGGTTTGTCATGCTTTACTCGGTGAAGCCTGAAATTTTAATGAGACAAACAAGAAAAAACAAATCAAACATTTTAAGACACAAGTGAAATTGAGGTTACAAGTGTTAGCTTTTAGCAATTGACATAAGATATTAGGATCTTAGAATCTTTATGATTTTCACAACAATAAAATGTACTTTAATTACATACCTGAATCCATATGCAAACTTAGATTGACGATGATGAAGAAATAAAAATTGTGTTTCTCTCTCTTGATCCCTTTCCTTTAGTAAACACACATTTAATATATGGTAAATTGATAATGTGTTATCACTATTTATAAGATAGAGAGATGACCAGTTTCAAAAGAATTAATTTACTTAATTAATGGACAGTCATCAATGTACATAACTCTTAATTTAATTGAAACAATTCAATCTTCTGAAACAAATGACCAGTTGAATTTCTTAAATTAAGATTTTAATGACTTCATTCATTAATTTATTTATTAAACCTTTTATGAATATTAATCACATGCAGCCACATCTAACATTCTCCCACTTGGCTCATGTGAGACATCTTTCTTAATGGTTTAACAAATAACATCAAGCGCGCAATACAATAAGTCATTTTATATTGGTCAAATATATATCATAATTAAGTAAAATTCTAATGTGAGTCATGGCGGTTCTACATCATCATTTTGATACAGTTCCTTCAAAGTACCACAACATTAGATTTCACTTTCATCAACAATAATGGTCCATCAATAATGTCTTTAAATAGATTTTCCTGTTTTTCAAACCATTTATGTATACAAAATATAAAACAGGATATATCATAAACACATAAGTGAGCTCAGAGTGTCAAAAATAATTGATTTAACAAAAAATGCAAGGTATAAAATCAATCATCACATTTAATGATTCTCATTCTTTCGACATGTTCTTTAAACAATTTTGGTGGTAGACTCTTAGTTAAAGGGTCTGCAACCATAAATTCAGTGCTTATATATTTAATTGACACTCGTTGTTTCTGAACTTCTTCTTTGACGGCAAAATATTTCAATTCCATCTGTTTAGCACCTTTAGAATATTTGTCATTCTTAGAGAAGAAAACTGTTGCGGTATTATCATAATAAATTTTCAAAGGCTTAGCAATACTGTCAACAACTCCAAGCCCTGAAATAAAATTCCGCAACCATAAACCATGAATTGTGGCTTCAAAACATGCCACAAACTCAGCCTCCATAGTGGATGCAGCAATGACAGACTGCTTCGCACTTTTCCATGAAATAGCCCCTCCAGCTAAAAGATACAGATAGCCAAAAGTAGATTTTCTATTATCTAAACATCCAGCAAAAATCCGAATCTGAGTATCCAATTACCTCAAGATTATCAGATCTTCTATAAGTGAGCATATAATCCTTTGTTCCTTGCAAATATCTAAGCACTTTCTTTGCAGCTTTCCAATGATCTAATCCCGGGTTACTTTGATATCTACCCAACATACCAACAGCAAAACTAATATCTGGTCTAGTGCATGTTTGAGCATACATTAAGCTCCCTACAATAGATGCATAAGGAATATTTTCCATTTGCTTGCGTTCCAATTCATTCTTTGGACATTGCATGAGACTAAATTTGTCTCCCTTTTGAATTGGAACAACACTTGCTGAACACTTTTCCATATTAAATCTCTCTAAAATTTTATTAATATAAGTTTTCTGAGATAGGCCCAATAATCCTTGTGATCTATTTCGAAATATTTCAATTCCAATCACATAGGTTGCCTCTCTCATATCTTTCATTTCAAAGGTTTTAGAGAGAAATTTCTTGGTATCATACAACAAACCAAGATCGTTACTAGCAAGCAAGATGTCGTCAACATGCAAGATCAAAAATATAAACTTACTCCCACTGATCTTCAGATATATACATTGGTCAACAATGTTTTCTTTATATCCAAAGGAAGTTATGGTCTTATGAAACTTAAGATATCATTGACGGGAAGCTTATTTAAGTCCATATATTGACTTCTTAAGTTTACATACCTTTTGAATTTTTCCTTCTACTAAGAACCCTTCTGGTTGTTCCATGTAGACCTCTTCTTCCAAATTCCCATTAAGAAAAGCGATTTTAACATCCATTTGATGTAACTCAAGATCATAATGAGCTACTAATGCCATAATGATTCTAAAAGAGTCCTTCTTGGAAACAAGTGAAAAGGTCTCTTTATAGTCAATACCGTTTTTCTGAGTAAAACCTTTGGCAACAAGTCTGGCTTTATATCGTTCGATTTTTCCATTTTGGTCACGTTTGGTTTTTAAAACCCATTTACATCCAACCGTTTTACACTCTGTAGGCAAATCAACAAGCTCCCAAACTTCATTCTGTTCCATAGATTTCAATTCATCTTTCATAGCATCAATCCATTTAACAGAATCAATACTTTCTATGGCCTGTGAAAATGAAACTGGATCTTTTTCAACTCCTATATCAAAATCTGACTCTTGTAAATATACCACATAATCATCAAAAATAGCAGACTTTCTTTCTCTTTGAGATCTTCTTAATGCTATTTCTTGTGATATATTTATAGTAGATTTATTAGCAAAATTATCATTATGGAGTGTTTGATCATTAGGTTGTCCTTGTACATTGTTAAATTGCTTAACAATAGGAACAACATTTCCAGAAGTTATGGGTATAGGAACTTGCACCCTAGCTTCTTCTATAATCACATTACGTGATTCGTCACTCCCACTAGTTTCACCATTTTCAATGAACCTAGCATTTCCAGTTTTAATAATCTTTGGACTATGATTTGGACAATAAAATATATACCCTTTAGACTTTTCTGGATAACGAATGAAGTAACCACTAGTTGTCCTTAGATCCAATTTCTTTTCATATGGATTATAAATTCTAGCTTCTGTCGGGCAACCCCAAATATAAAGATGCCTTAAACTAGGCTTCCTACTAGTCCATAACTCAAAAGGAGTTTTTGGAATTGCTTTACTAGGAACCCTGTTTAACAAATACATGGCAGTCTTTAAAGCATACATCCATAATGATAAGGGTAAAGAAGAATTGCTCAACATACTCCTAACCATATCCATTAAGGTACGATTACGCCTTTCTGCTACACCATTTTGTTGTGGTGTTCCTAACATAGTGTATTGTGCACAAATGCCACGCTTTTCAAGGAATTTGGCAAATGGACCAGGACATTGTCCAGATTCACTGTATTTTCCATAATATTCTCCACCTCTATCAGATCTGACAATTTTCACCTTTTTGTCTAATTGCCTTTCAACTTCATTAACATAGATCTCAAAGGCATTTATTGCTTGAGATTTATCATGTAGTAAATAAACATAATCATAACATGAAAAATCATCTATAAAGGTGATAAAATATTTTTCTCCATTAAAAGATGGAGCATCAAAAGGTCCACATATATCAGTGTGTACAATTTCAAGAAGTTGTGTACTTCGTGTGGCTTCTTTCTTTGTGTGTTTGATATGTTTGCCTTTAATACAATCCACACACACATTAAGATCAGTAAAATCTAAATTTGGAAGAATTTCATATTTTACTAATCTTTCTAATCTTTCTTTGGAAATATGTCCCAAAGGTTTATACCACAGAAAAGCTGAACGTTCATCTACGATACCACGTTTAACACCAAAATTATGATGTACAGTTAGTAGAGTTTCAACAAAAAGATTATCAAGTTTCAATTTATACAAACCATTATGTAGGATACCAGAACCAATAAAACTATTATTTTTAAATAATCTAAAACTTCCATTCTTAAATTTAAAGCTAAAACCAGCAGTATCAAGTTTAGATAAAGAAATTAAATTTCTAGAAACAGAAGGTACATAAAGAATTTGAAACAAATCTAAATGATGTCCAGTATCCAAAATCAAACGATAAGTGCCAACAGCTTCAACTGGAGCTTTGACTCGATTTCCCATAAAAACAAAATCTTTATTTGGATTTGTGGTTTGGGTCATAAGGAATCCCTGCAATGTATTTGATACATGAGTGGTTGTACCAGAATCAATCCACCAAGTGTTATAAGGAACTACAGTTAAATTTGATTCGAAACATACGAAAGCACTAGACTTACCTTTCTTTTCAAACCATGCTTTATGTTTAAGGCAATCTTTTACAAAATGCCCAGATTTTTTACAAAAATGGCATTTATCATTTTTGTGTTCCTTCTTGTGGATTTGAGAAAAAG